>MNAD01001548.1:30100-47011 GCA_001895945.1 Trametes pubescens
AAGACTTGGTTGAGGCAACGTCTCGTGTGCCCACAACGCCCAGAACCAGACTGCCTGACGAGATACCATGAGTACCGAAATAAATAGGTGCCATTGGTCAGACTTCATGTCCCACTACATGCCCTTTGTCCCACCAGACGACATTGTGGATGCCGCCGTATCCATGCTCCAGAACCAGGGCCGGCTGAAACGCGACGGCAGCGGCTGGCATTGGCCAGTACTCGTAGGGGGTAACGCGGAGCGCGAGGCTTACGGCTTTCTGGTCGACGTTTCGACCACACTCTGCAATCTCTCGGTGTTGGAACGCACGGCTACTTGCCGGCTCGTCCAGTTTCCCGACCAGCACACACTCTCAGAAGCCCGGTGCTGACTTCAAGATTGACGCTATCTTCGCACTCATCTCGCCCGCAACTCCGTCCGCGGTACCCACAAACCCGACTTTCACTGATATGGTCGTCATTGCATAGTACAAACTGGACTTATGGGACCAGAGCCAGGTAATCGTCTACTACCGTGCTCTGGCCTTCTACGCCGTACTCATTCCAATCAGCACTGGAAGCAGCTAGTCAGCGGTGTTGTGTACACCATGAACGTAGGCCCAAGGCGGAAGCATATGTTCAGCGTGCGTCGCTCGCCACTGCGCTATTATACTTGCTCACAGTCGTGGTCTAGTTCTCGATCGAAGGCAGGATAATGACTAGACTCGAGAGTAATCTGATGTATTTTAGATACCTGCTACATAGCATGTAATGCAAATGAGCGCGATGGGCTTACTTCGTTGCCTTGTACCAGCCCTGCGCATGCTCGGAGTCTGCTTGTTCGCAATCTCCCGGAGGCCATGTGGTGAACCGTGAGAGTACTGAGAGGCAGTTTCGCTCTTGGTCGTAAAGGTGTAGTTTCAGCACCGTTGTGACCCGCACGGCCGATCGGGGTGTGTAAAATACCCATTATGTACGCATTACTTCGCAGTGTAGGAAAGAAAAGAGGAACGGAACGTGAGGGGAGGGTAAAGAGAAAGGAAATAGAGCGTAAGACGAGATGGGAGGGCGGGAGACGTGCACGGCTACATGGGCATGATCATGAGGGTACTGGGTACAACGACAGCGTAACAGAGCAGCGAGCAGGACTGTCCGTCGGGCGGCAAGTAGATGGGCGCAAAGAGTGGGGGATATGTGGGGTGGATAAGGTATTCCGCTACAGAGGAGATGGGATGGTAGTAGTGCGGGAAGGGGGAGTCAGGAAATAGCGCACCTGCGCGCGAATTACAACACTAATTGAGCGATAAGACTACAGTGATGGAGAGACCAGGAAGGGGCGGGAAACAGCGCACAGCCAAAGGAGGAATGCAGCATGGATGTAGATCAAAACAGGAAATCGGGGAATCGCGAGGTATCGAAGCGGAAGGAGAAGGATATCGCAGTGAAGAGACGAAAAATGGAGCTTGGGCGAGGCACCGCGGCGGCCTACGTCACCTCGAGCACAGAGGTCTCGAGGAGGCGGAACTGAGTCGAGTCCTTGCTGAGCTCGGACCATCCGACACGGTCGCGCCAGTTGACCTGGTTCGCCTCCTTCTCGCCAGCGCCAGCGAACATGCTGAGCTCGTCGTCCGTGAGCCCACGGAACATCAGGAACAGCCGCGTGAACACGCAGTTCTCGACCGTCACCGAGATGTCGATCGCCGCGGCTATCTTGTGTGGCTGCATGAAGCGGTACGCGATGTTGCGGTGTGCGGAGAACGCGTTCATGTTGTTGCTGCGAGGGCAAAGAGTCAGGATCGCATGATTATAAGAGCGATACGTGTCTTACCTGATGAAGTTCGTCCGTGCGAAAAGCGACATCCCGAGCTGGTCGAGGACGCGCATGAGATGGGGCACGAAGTCGCGGAACGTCATGGCGAAGCCGTTCCGAGGCGAGATGAACTCTTGCGGGTCCAACATGCCTGGCTCAGGTCTAGAAAGCACGGTAAGAACCTCACACGACCATGTTCGTAAATTGTGTACTAACATCGCTTCGTAGTACAGCGACGTCGCCGTCATCTCCGTTTCGAAATGCTCGACCGCACCGCCGGGGTGGACGCGCAGGAAATACTTGACCTTGTTCTCAGCAACAGGTTCCGCGGGTGGCCAGCTCGTGCCAAGTTTCCAGTACGGCGAGAACGACAGAATCACGTCGCAGTACTGTTGCGCAGGCGCGAGAATGCCGAGGTGGCAACGCGCGGTTGCTGGTTTCGCGGCGACCGCGAGTTTGTTGATGATGCGCGAGTCGACGATGAGGTCCGTCGAGACGTTCTCTGTGTTTTGGATGCGCGTGCCCGAGAACTCCATCTTGTGCACGTCTCCGTCGTGCACGATGTCGAGCTTGCCCCAGAACGAGCCATCCACGGTCGTCCCGTCCTCCATACGCGCCATGTCCATCTCATCCGAGTTGATTGTCGTGTCCAGCGCGACATTCTGTCCCGGCGAGAGCTCCAGGTTGAACGTCGCGGGCATCTCCAGAACCGGCGGCGGTCTGCAGGCGTGTTAGCATACTCGCACGATATCTGTGACAATGGGAATACCCACGGAGGCGGACTGGAGGGGGGCGGAGCAGGTCAGATGAATGGTAGCTGTGCGCGGGGCTGATGTTTACTCACGGAGGCTCGTCCGGCGGCGGGGGACTATCACACACCACCTCGACCCGCAAGCCTTGCACTCCCATGCAAGCAATTTGATACGAGTCCTCGCTCGTCAACTGCGGACCGCAGGTCAGCACGGCGCGTCCGATAAGGGCGAAAGACTCACATAGATATATGGACCCGCTACCAAACGCTGTGGACATCGGGAATGAGCGAACACGCGGACAGGAGGGATCGTACGCGACACGTACCGCTGCGTGAAGCGAAGCATACTCTATAGGCACGCGCAAACTGATGGGCATATCTGGCGGGGGCTTGATCCAGTCTCTCGCGAGAGACTCAAGTTCCTGTGTTCGCGCGGTCAGTGATTGCACCGGACCGCATAGTCTTGAATACTCACTAGGAATGATTGCGGGAGCTAAAGCAAGGGCGTGAGTGGCAAGTTGGGCGGGGGGAATGAGACGCCACTTACCATCCGGACGGTCTCCATATCCTCGAACGCGAGAGTAAGAAGACGTTGGCGTGTGAGGGCGAGCTGAGCCTGGCGATCGCGCATGATTTCAGCATCCTTGTTGCTCTTGGGGCTTTTGAAGCGGCCCCAAAAGCCTTGGGATGAGCCGGGGAGGCTCGCATTGGACGCGCTATCGGGGAGATTCAATTTGATCAGATCAGGCGCGCTGTGGGCGTAGCAGACATGGCACGTACGCTGGTGAGAGCAGCATTGCAGACGGCGGGGGGAGGGAGAGGGAGGCGAGAAGAGTGGAAGAGAGGAATGATGGCGCGGAGGGAGTCAGCGAAGGCCTTGAAAAGGACGAGGAGGGGAAGAACACGAGGCAGGGGAAACACGAGGCAGGCAGTACCGCGCGATGGTGATGGACCGTATGCTCTCCTCCCCTCTTTTCTTACTCTCGGTGCCCTCAGCCCAATCGTCCCTCGTCGTCCGGCACGCCTGTACTGCTCGCACGTCGGTGTGGTGCAGGGGATCGGCGAGGAGCGAGGCGACTCACGGCCAGGCTCCTGGCAACCGACCGCGACGCTCTCTGGTGAGAAAGCTGAAGACTCGGAGCGTCGGCGCGATCCAGTCGATAAAGTCCTGAGGGAGGCCGTGCTTGGTCTGCAGGTTGGTGTTGTAGGAGGCGATCTGCAAGGGGGACCGGGTCGGTTCGACGACCATGGTGGTAGGTTAAGGGCATGGGTAGGATAAGTCATCGGTTGGGCGGGTGGACGAGCCGCGGGGCTTCTGCGCCATGGAGCGCATTGAGAGGGCGAGCTGCCTCCACGCGTCGATTGCGTCCAGGTGGGCAATCTCTCAGTTGAAGTACTCTTACTCCGTATGCTAGGCATCCGCCCGGTACATGTTCTTCACCAAGCCAGAAAGGAGGCAGAGGGGAAGAACAATATACATTATTTGAGGTCGCATGGATGTTGTGATTACTATATCAAAATGCTCCCCAATGTCTGATGACCCGCAACTCAGCCCGTTTCCTTTTCGCCATAATCAATGGACTCGGGGCCCAACCGCTGCCGCAGCCTCAACCCGACGGATCACTGGAGGTTTGAGCTCGTTTGTTTCGCTTGGACGGTGGCCGCCTCGACACCTCCGATGCCGGCTCCTCCTCCTGGTATTCATCGTCATTCTTCGGGCGTTTCCTGGAGGCGGCAGTCGGACCCGTTTGTCGAAGCGGCGCCAGCGGCGCTCCCTTGCCAAGGGATGGTGCTTGCTGACGAGACCCGTAGACGACAAGCGGCTCGTACAGTCCGGGGTGTTTGAGGTGATGGGCCTTCAGAACGGTGATGGCGGTGTGGAACAAAGGGTAGAGCGGGGAGTATGTTGAAGCATCCGCAAAGGCCATCTTTCGGTCGATGTAACCGGTATACAGGCTTGTCACAAGGAGGCTGAATACACGGGCAATCACTGAACGCTGTCCAGCAAAGACCGGCGAGATATACAAGGAGAGGACGCCGTCGTGTACCAACGCCAGCTCGCGCGCAGGTGGGCATCCGGAGTGGCTCTGGAATAGGCCATTGATGACCTTCTTCGCTTGCTCGGGGATGGAGTGTTCCACATGCAGCTTGTTGGGGGTGTTGTCTTCGGCCGGGATCGATGGATCGTTCCTTTGTCCAAGTCGTGCTCGTAATTGTGGATCACAGGAGGGTTCAGACAGTTTGTTGCCTGTGCAGGTGGGGCAAAGAAGGCTGAGAGGCTAGGCCGATGAGTTGTGGGCCGGTACACTAGCTGCTGCTTCTGAATCTCGACAGCCGTGAGGAAACCGGTGCCCTACTTATCTGTCAGCGACATGCCCCTCAGTAGACAGCGGAGGCGTACCGTCTTCGGGTCTGCACTACCGCCTGCGTCAGGCTCGAATCTCCTCGCGTTCTCGAGGTCGGCCAGCAGACCGCGGTCCTTCCACGAGATGATGTTCCCCGTGCTGATATCTCGGTGGACCCAACCTGCGAGAAACAGAAGTTGAAGCGCTGCCGAAGGTCATCGTCAATGATTGTCACGCGGGCCAAGTTTAGGACTAGCTCACCGAAGAGGCAATATTCCGCAACTTTCAATACAACTCCGATATCCTCGACGTCATGCAGTGCCTCACCGACCTCTTTGAACACAACGCGGTATTGATACTTGGGCAGAAATGCTCGAGGAACGGAAGGAGGTTGGGTCACAGTCGAAGCGGCAGCCAGTAGATTCGGAGTCGACCTCGTTACGTCAGCCTGCAGATCACTAGGAGGAATTAGCACAGTCAGGGAGACATCGAAGATGTCAGGGGCGGGGATTGCATGCGCTGCTCGCGGCTTCGATGTGGGTCCGATCCAGTCCGGTACTCAATGGTCAAGAAGTACTCCTTGTAGCATTTGCGATCTGCAATGGTTTCCCGGAGCTGTTCTTTCTGTATACCGAGCAAATCCAGCACTTGAAGGGTGGCGTCGTCCGACTCCTCGATGCGTCTGGACGCGGCATCAAGATCGACGAACAGTGCATTCTGAATCGCGCGCTCCGTACGCGCGTGCCCATGAAGCCAGACGTCTTGCAGCGCGTAGGTCGTCTCCTCGAGCGGCGCCAATTCGTTGAAGTTCTTGACTCTGACCACCTCCAAGACGCGGGTGGCTCGACCGGTGACACTGGTGCCGCCATGTTCGAACATGCAGCGAGTCGTCTTGTAAAAGCGATCATCGACTTGGTAGATGTAGTGCCGATTTTCCTGATCCATCACGAGTTGGACAGTGTTGTCGTATCCGAGCTCCTCTGTCGACGCGAACATGAATGCGATCAAGACTTGGGTGCAGCGCCGATTGTCCTGCATAAGATGTAAGCGCAGGAACCGCGGCTTCCATATCCACACGGAAAGTATACGTACCGTGCCCATTTCAAATGACTCGGACCTACACGAGTGGGACCGTGAAAAGAGCCAGACAGTCATTATCCTGTCTTCGATCGAGAACTAGACCAAGACTGTTAGCAAGTATAACGATGCAGTGGCGGGTGGCGCACGCTGAACATATGCTTCCGCCTTGGGTCTACGTTCATGGTGTACACAACACCGCTGACCAGCTGCTTCCAGTTCTGTTCGGAATGAGTACGGCGTATAAAGCCAGAGCACGGTAGTAGACGCTTACCCATCTCCGGTCCCATAAGTTCCGTTTATACTCTGCAGTGACGGCCGTATCGGTGAAAGTCGGATTTGTGGGTACCCCGGACGGAGTTGCGGGCGAGATGAGTGCGAGGATGGCGTCAATCTGAAGTCAGCACCGGGCCCCTGAGAGAGCGTGTGCTGGTCGGGAAACTGAACGAGCCGGCAGGTAGCCGTGCGTTCCAAGACCGAGAGATTGCAGAGTGTGGTCGAAACGTCGACCAGGAAGCCGTAAGCCTCGCGCTCCGAGTTAGCCCCGGGCCGATGCCAGTCGCTGCCGTCGCGCTTCAGGCAGCCTTCTTCCTGCAGCATGGATACGGCGGCATCCACAGTCTCGTCTAGTAGGACATGAAGTCGGACCAAGGGCACCTATTCATTTCGGTACTCATTTGTACGGGTATCTTGTCAGGCCGAAGATCAGTCTGGTTCTGGGCTTTGTAGTGGTTGGAGTGCACACCTGGGGAACAAACGAGATGACCTATAGCGCAGTACTAGTGCGTGTGAGTTGAAGCCGGGCAGAAGAATGCATCCTTACTCACGTTCGAGATGGAGTCTCCGACGACGGCAGAGGCGCGACCATCCGCGCGCTACTGGATCCAGCTTCACGATCACGCTGGTGCAGAGGCTCGCGCGGACGTCTACTGTGCTCCGTCTGAACCTGTTCGGGCCAAAGGCTGCGTGATTGCGGATGTTTGGGCGTGCTTATGCCGACGCATACGCTGGCACCATCTATATATTCTGACTTCCGGTTGCGATGCAGAGATCGTCCCCCGTGCGGAGATAGCGTGCAGAGTGCGCTCGGCCATGCCAACGCAGCGGCGGTTGTGATGCTAGCTATAGTATAATACACGTACAAGCGGGCGAAATGCAAATCGGGGTCTGACATAGAGCGTGCCGGCCGCGCGCGATGGACGTGATTCCATGAGAGTACTGTTGATCAGTTGCATCGCGTTCGCGTCCCGCCTCTCTTCCAAGCACCGCTAGCCGTACCTGCTCCTTCAATTGTACCCTCTACCACCACCACCACCACCACCACCACCACGCGCCGTTACCCCGCCCGCTGTCGTACATCCCACTCTCTAGACCACCTGTACCACCCATACACGATGAGCAGCATCCCCCGACACCTCGACCCGAAGTTCCCCCAGCCCCAGTGCGTCCCGCGGCCCCTGCCCCCTTCCCTGTGCCCCTGCGTCCCCATCCCGATGCAGGCCTGACCGCTGGTTGGTTGACAGGAAGCAGCCGTCGCGGGACTCGCTGCGCTCGCTGGCCCGGTCGCACATGAGCACGGCGAGCGACGGGTTCGAGGGCGAGGACTTCCAGCGGCTGCCGTCGAGCCCCGCGCGGCTCGACATCGAGCTGCCCGAGGCCGCGCTCGACCTCACGATGGACTTCAACTCGATCCTCGCGGTGGCGGAGGGTGCGCCGAAGGACGCGCAGAGCGTTGCTGAGTGAGTGGTTCGGTTTGCGCGCGTCTCGGGCCCCGCCACCTGCCTCCCTGCCGTTCGATTTGGGGCGTCTCTCTGCCCGTTCTATCTGCGGGAGACGGGCGGTGCGCATCTCCGTCTACAACTGCATCTACCCATCGTATCTCGGCGCGCGCTTGACCGCAGCATGCTTACGGCTCCCCAACAGGATGGACAAAGTGCAGAAGCGGGCGAGCAACGTGATGCGGCTCGCTGAGCAAAACGAGAAGCTGAAGGCCGAGCTGCGGGCGATGACGGAGCGTCTAGAGGCGGCGGAGCGCAGGCAGCGGGAGCTGGCACAGGCGCAGGCGCAGAAGAGCGGCGGCGGCGCACAGCGGCAGGCATCGGGGGAGAGCGCCCATTAGCGCTTAGCGGTGGACAGGCCCGCCGCGCCGGCCCCGCTTGGGCGCGTCATATCCTAGTTTGGTGAGCGCCGAGGACGTCGCTCGAGTCGAGGACGGCGATGTCGACGTACGGGGCTCGGATGGAACATACATACATTGTAATTGTACAGAGGATACCACCGCGGCTGCAGCTGTCTCTCCTTTGCTTTCTCGCTCTAGCAGTACTTGGCAACTTCGCTCCTTCTCCCTGCCGTCCCGTGCCCGTGAGGATGTGCGCTGCTGTATACGCGGGATCGATATCGTCGAGGAAGGGCGCGAGGCTGATTCGATCGCGGCTGGACAAGCTCCACACCCCGCAACCTTGCTCTGATCGCCGCCCCATTTCCCCTTCCTGCGCTGGGAACGGCTCAATATCTTGCGTCTGCCCCGCCACCGTCCTCGTCCTCTGACCTCAGCCCACCTATATTAGAGCATCGAGCCATCTTATCGTCCCAATCCCTCACACTCGCCCCCACCCCTTCTCTCTCTACCACCACCACAATGGCTCGTCGTCCCTCTGGCATCTCGGGCAGCCGCCGCCCTTCCGTGCTCGACGCGCCCACCTCCATCTCGAGGAGGCAGTCGAGCACCGGCTCGAGGAGGCCCTCGATTGATCCCTCCAGGCTGGTGCCCATGGACAGGTGCGTTCTCCGCCGCCATCGCCGAGACAAGCAGGCCCTGATCTGCGCTCCAGGGCGTCCCACATCGGCGGCACAGAGGACTTCAACGTCGTCTTCGTCGGCGCAGGCAATATCATGTTCGGTGCGCGCGATACATTTTGTGCGGGGAAATCAATCACGATACTGACATCATCGCGTCGCAGGTTCGGACGAGGGCCCGTGGAACCACTCCTTCCGCTTTGAGCAGTACGTGCGCTGCTACCCCGCATTTAAGCATATGCATGCTCACTCGCCCCCAGCAAGCTCGGCCCGCGCCTGAAGGTCGTCGCGCTCATCGACCCCGCGATCGACCGTGCGACGGCCGTGCTCCAGAAGAAATGCGAGACGTTCGTGCGCTCCGCGTACGAGAACACGCGCGTGTTCAAGACGCTCGAGGACTTCGTGCGCAACATGTCCAAGAAGGACATGCCGCGCGCGGTCATCGTCGGCTCGCCGCCCATGTTCCGCGGCACCCTGCAGTCCGGCCGCGACATCGAGTCGCAGATCATGAAGTACTTCCCCGGCGTCGCGATGTTCATCGAGAAGCCCGCCGCGACAGGCCCTGCGAGCGAGATCCCGGAGGCGTTCGCGGTCGCGAAGAAGATCGACGAGGCAGGCACGCTCTGCTCCGTCGGGTACATGCTGCGCTACCTCAAGGCGGTCCAGATGATGAAGCAGATCATCGAGGAGAATAACCTGACGGTGATGGCGACGATCGCGCGCTACGCATGCGCGTACGAGGCGATCGCGAAGCCGGACTGGTGGGACAAGGCGAAGAGCGCGGGCCCGATCGTCGAGCAGGGCACGCACTTCTGCGACCTCTCGCGCTACTTTGGCGGCGAGGTCGACATGGCCAGCGTCTCCGCGCACTCGCTCGAGTGGGACGAGAACGCGGGCCACCTCTCGAAGATGCAGATCGACGAGACGGCCATCTCCCCCGAGAACAGGATCCCCCGTGTCACGGCCGCGACCTGGAAGTACGACAGCGGCGCTGTCGGAAGCTTCACCCACCTGGTTGCCCTCCAGGGCCACAACTACAGCTGTGAGCTCGAGGTGTATGCCGATGGCTACCAGCTCAAGTGAGCCTTGCTGCGATCCCGCTTCTATCGAACGGTGCTGATATTCTTGTCTGTCCAGGCTCGTGAACCCCTACGTCCAGCCTGTGCTGTACATCCGCAGACCCGGCAGCGACCTGGAGGAGATGCACACGTTCCCCGACGACGATCCCTTCTTCTCTGAGGTGGGTGTAAACGTCGGCCACTCCAGTTACAGGTACTGACATCATGGATGGCACAGATCTCCGTCCTCATCGACAACATCGAAGATATCGAGGAGGACCCCGAGACCGCTCAGATTCTGAGCTCGTTCCAAGGTGTGTAGTGAACTTGCTGGCTGCCTGCGGACTGCAAGCTAAACATATTATGTAGATGCTTGCAAGACGTACGAGCTAACCTGGGCAATCCGTCTCGCTGCGGAGCAGAACCGCAAGCTCAAGTTGGAGTCGCAGAAGGCTGCCGCCGCTGCCGCGCCCGCCCCTGCATAGGCAACTTGAGTAGATCGGAGGAAGAATGGAGTGCGGGTGAACGTGTAGACATTTTATCGCATCGCGGGTGTTGTATGAATTTCCGGCCTTTGGCAAATCAAAATGACGAAGCCTATGTGTAACAGTACTGTACATGTGCGTGAGGAGGGACGAGCAGTGTGTGTGGGGAACGACGACAGCAAGAAAGCAGATTTGCGCGTAGACCGGTCGGTCGTTGATCGATAGTCGGAATGTTTACGAGTCACTGGGACCCGCAACTTGCTGGCGTTTCGCCTGAGGCGGCTCGGGCAAGGCATCAACGTCAATGACCTCCGGACCATCCCCTTCACCATGCTTGCGTTTTAAGCCGTTCTCCGTGGAGGTGCTGCTCTCAGCAGTATCACCCTCGAGGGCGGGAGCCACCGCGGCAGACACCTCTCCCTCTCCCTCCGCCGTCGGCTCATCCGGAGCCACCTGCAGGAGGTTGGGATCATCGTTGTTCATGGCGAGGAGCTTCTGGAGCTCGCGCTCCGTCGCCTCGTCCTTCATCTTCAGGAAGTGCGCGGTGAGGTGCTTGCGCAGCTTTGGGACTGTCCCGTGCGTCGCCTCGCAAATCGGGCACCGCATGTCTTCCTTGAGGATGGGCGCGTACGTCTTCTTGTCGAGAGCCGCTTTCTGTATGCTCAGCGTCAGTATTCCCGGCTGCGTCCGAATTATCCTACCACAAGAGGAGCGGGACGGACCATGGCAAACCAGGAAGGCTCGATGTCAGGCTCGAACCAGCGGAGAACCTCATCAATATCGAGGAAGAAACCCATCTTCGGGTGGAACGAGTTCATATGCTTCTTCGTCTTGAACGCCTCCCCAAGCATATCGCTCGATATGAGGTGCAAGTGCAGATGCCTGCAAGAAAACGGCGGCCGGCCAGCCCGGCGCGCGCGCGTCAGCCTCGCCCTGTCCGCAGCGGCGCGCCCCGACACACTACCGGGACACACTTGAGATGGCGCAGGTCGGGGGGGACGTACTCCACCGAGGGCAGCGCGTGGAAGCCCATGCGGATCTCCCACGCGAAACTGTGCGTGAGCGCCATCTCGCGCTCGACGACCTTCTTCGCCGCAAGCGCGTCGCGCTTCAGCCCGAGGAGCAGCGCGTGCGCCCGCGCGCGGGGGAGCGCGAGCACGGCGCGCAGGTCCGCGAGGTCGTGCATGGTGTACGGCGGCAGGACGCGCGGGAGGACGAGCGCGTGGTACATGCCCTTTGGCCACTTGTCGAGGATCGTGACCGAGGTGTCGGTGTGGCAGAGCCGGATGAACTCGGGGATCCTGAGCGGGTCCATCATGGCGTAGGTGCGCAGCTGCGAGTAGAAGCCGCCTGGACTGGGCATCGTCATGGTGGGCGAGTGCGCGGCGCGATGTGGTGTCGCGGACGAAGTGGATGTGGTTCGGGGACAAGAGAGGCTGGCCGCATGGAACCCAAATACCTCTTGCAGGCGCTCGGACCGGACTGGCCGTAGGTGGCTAACACACCGTCTGCGACAGCTTGCATGTCCAACTACCTCCCGAGGAAGCTTGGAATCCTCAGTGAAATTTTTGCGGACAGAGGGGATATCGGACAGGCTGATGAAGATTAGATGACTAGGCATTGGGAGTTTGGGTGCGAGGAGGACGCTGAATAGCATATACTGATATATTCCTCATGGCGATAATATCATTACACTCGTTCGAATCCCTAAGCCGGCAGAGCAGGTTGGACATGAGGGCCTGCGATGTAAAGAGGAAGTGGATCGACATCGACCAGTGGAAGCACTACGGCGGGGCGGCCGGTAAATATGCATAAGGGGTGGGCGCAAGATTTCGGGGGCGATCCAGTGGAACGACAAGGGAAAAGGCATCGGGGAAATTGACAGAGAAGCTCTGATTGGGTAATAAGCATGAGGGAATTGTCGTACCGTGGGGACGACAACAACCACCGAGGATCTGCAAGTGCCTCCGTCCACATTTCGCTCCTGAATGTTTGCCTGACCGATTCCGTCTGAAACGTCTTGCGTGGGCAAGTAATGCCGGGGAGGAGTTGACGTAGTAGGAAGAGATTGGCGTGAGAGGTCATGCGTAGAATATGTCGCAGGTATGCTTGGAGTGATAGGCTGTTGTCGGCGGTGCGTCTTTAAGCTTGAGAGCGTACGTGTAGCGGCGACCCTGGGCAACAGACGCAGTTTCCAGAGTCAAGCACTGGGCGGGAACTTGTTTTTGACGGCGGGGTGTTTTGACGGGCAGCTTCTCAGCTGTTGATATCTGGTAGACTGGTGTTGTCGGCAGGACGAGGAGTGCATCAATGAAAAAGCAGCGGTGGTTATTTGGTGGCTAGCGGATGTCCTGTTGTCGAGCGAGAAGCGAAGACAGGGGCGAGTTGTCCAGCCGAAAGAGAGGGCTGACGAAGGCTGACAAGAGAAATAGGTGTCGAGGCTGTCGACGGTGTTGAGCTGGTCCAGGACGGCGATGCGATGGTGGTGAGGACGGGGAGAGGTGGCTGACGAGCGATCGACTGTCGAGGGCTGGGGGAGTGGCGGGGAGCGGCTGTCGGACTTTGGGCAGAGGATCGATCGGGGAGAGGCGAGTCGCGAGCTGAACCGATCCTCCCTCCCCACGACGTTCCCACCCCGCTGCGACTCGCGCATCCTCTCCTGCCTCTAGACGTCGTGTCCCACACCGTCCTCTTCTCTCTTGACGTCTGCGGGACATGACCTTACCCCCACAAAACCCGAACAACGAAATTAGGCCTTCTCGAGCGGTCCACTCCCCTGTCGGCGAGTAGCTGACGGAGCGCACATCCTGGCTTGTTGCACACTGCCTGGCTTGCTGCGCTGACAAGGGTTCCCCCTCATTTTACTTGGCTCTCGATGTCCGGGATATTCTGGCAACGTCGAGCTCAACACCATCCGCCAGCCGGTCAAAGCCAACGGGTCATGTTGCGCTCTCCCGCCATGCATTCATAACGCGAACGTAGCCTTCTTGCTTACGCCATTCTCGTCGAGAAAGCTCGCCCCCGAGCTCGGTATGGGCAATATCACACACAAATAATTTGCGGTGCGTTCTCTTCTCTGTCTCTTCTCGTTGACATGCACGTCTTCGACGGTGCATCCTCCGCTTCTGGAGTCCATTCTTGGTCTTGAAAGCACTCTAGTCGGACAATAGCGTTGCAGCATCCCCTCGTCTTGTACGAGTGTGTTCTTGCAGCTTGATTGTATCGCTTGATGATGGCCTTGTGCACACAAATCTTGCGTTCTTGATGCATACCAATAGCTTGAGGCAGACAAAAGGGCGTTTCAGCAATCACTCGGTCTTTGCGTGGAAGATGTTGGTGGTTAAGGGCCTCACCGTGCCTTATCACCGTCATCTTCCTCGGTTGAGCGCCCGTGACAGGGTCACGCGCCTTGTGACGGCTTCTCGGAGACCTAGGATGGGGGAGGAGAGACGCCGGACGCTTTACTGGCCAGCAGAGCGGCTTGCTATGCGGTACATCATGTTGTGAGAAGCATATACGGTGTGGGTACTGCATACAGGATGAGTGGGGATGTACTCGACATGAGATCATAAGCTGCAAGCCAAACGGCCAGGCATGAGCCTGGAATAGCCGTCCAAATGACGGCGCACTCACGCTCGCGTCCTGAAGCCGATGGGAATCCCAGTTGACCACAGGTCTGCTGAATTCTGTGAAGGAATATTGGGGGAAGACGGGTTTCCCGCTTGGAAAGTCTGAACACTATGCGTAGTGAAGTGAACGTTGACCGAAGGCCGCACATCGCTTTCTCACCTCTCGGCACTCCCACATTACGGGGCAGACCTTGATAGACAGCCCGCGCACCGCCGTTACGACACGGACAACGTCGATGAACGCAAATGAATCGTATCCGCGACGGGAGGTAGCTGGATTTAGGTGAAGGAGGGCGCGTGGCCCGGAAGGGAGAAGCGAGCTGGGAGGACATTGACAGGAGTGGCATCAAGCGAGCCAAGGAAGAGGTGCGCATCTTCAGGGTCACAACCCTCTTCTCTACCCATCCCCGCCTACTTAGCCTCATTTCGGGGGGCACTCCTCGCCCCCTCGCCCCTTGCCTCCCTCCCCCTCACACTCCTTCATTCATACATCCTTACACGTCCCAGTTCCTTGCTCTTCTTTTCATTCTGCTGTCTCGAAACGCGCTCGCTGTCTTCTCTGCTCTATCCTCTGTGTCGTCTACCCGCAATATAATCCCATGCCCCGCATCGACCCTCCCTACCCGTCGTTCACGTTCGTGCTGTCCAAGCCTCTGCCCCGCAACGACCGCTCGTCCCGCCTCCCCGCATACCGCGCGTCACACATGGGCCGATACCACCCGTACGCCAGGGTCGCCCCCAGCCAGTGCCAGGACCGTCTGATGGTACGTGCACGCGACTGCTGTGGGTTTGTGGGTCCATGTCGACGCGCTCGCAGAACACGATCGACTATCGCTACGCGGACGAGCCGTTGTGGGAGGAAACTGTCGGAGAAGCTGTACGTGTCATCATCGCTCGCAATGTTCCGCGTTTCTTGACGCTTTGCTCGTTCCCCAGCAGGGCGTCACAACCTGCGAGAGCCTGTCGGACAATGACAACGACAGCGCCATCTCCCCCGTCGTCGATGCCGAGCACGAAAACGCTGCAGAGTCCCCTGCTCTTCCACAAGCTCAGCTGAGCCGCAGCAAGCTTGTCGCCACGTTGACCGTGAGTCCAACCATATGCTCCTCTCCCCTACCCGTCGGTGCTCAGCAGAGCGCAGGACGTCCTCGTCGCCCTGCGTCGGCACCTCGCGCTCCAGGCCGTGAGGAGCTTCCTCAAGGCCGAGCACCTCAAAGGCCCGCGTGCCTGAGCAGCGCCGCACCCCCCGGCGAATCCTCGCTGCTTTCTTGATCACGCAAAAGTCAAAACCCAATTCTCAGTACACCCCGTCGCAGTCGCCAAACCATCGCAATTCTCGTGTTTCCCCGCTTCCGTGCTATCGTGTCCTCGTTGCCGTCTCGCCATCTACGCTAGCCGTATCCCCTCTTGTTTCTACTGGTCTACGTTACCGCGCTTTTTGATCCACTTTGGTTATGCATGTAGATATACGCCTTTTGATCCTTTTGGTTATGTGTAGATATAAGCCCGCCGTTGTATCATAGTTAGAACTGGATCGCACCACTCCCGCTTCATTTTGTACATGTACATATCAAACATCCCCGCTCTCGTACAGCGCTGTTGCCCCGCGCAGCGAATTATAGAATCATGGGAATCTTGGAATGATCTGTTTCATTGAGCGCTGGGTAGACGGCGCTGTAGATCAGTATTGCTGAACGTAGCAGAAAGGTGTTGGGCAGTCACACTGAAAGCTGAGAGGGATGTAGGGAGTCGCGTGCGTGCTTTCTTCGCGGTGGTGGCGGCGGTACCAGTGAACGATTTTGCAAATCCGCGTTGAATAGTCATCATATACATTTGCATATGTGTACAACAAACAGTACTGCGGCCAGCCTATATACAGCTGCAGAGCATTACTTTGCTGTGCGTGTCGCGCGTAAGTGACTTTCGATGTCCTTGAAGACGACTCCCCGATGCTGCATCAAAGATCCCGGGAATAGAGCGTGATAGATAGACGTGTCTTCTATCCTGTGGCGCATGGACACACACTTCGATTCGCTTGACACTTCGTGCCAATCTATGCCGGGTGGCCGTGCTGGGTAGTAGCGGGCACCTTGCAGGCGACAAGGACCGCTAGACCCCCACTACTCCTCGTCCGCGTCCGCGGCGTGCCGGTGAAACCCTGCGGTGAGTGCTTGTCCTTTGAACTACTTGCAGTGCTCCGTTTTCTGGTCCATATGGCGGTGTATCAGCGCCCTGTTAGTGCCCCGCTGCCATCTACACGTCTTCGTCGGCGCGCCCCCTTCCGCCCGGACTTTGTGCGGCGATGAGGGGACGCCGATGAGATTTGTGTGCGCACAGCGGTGGCAGGCGGCGTTCTGCGGACCCGAACAGCGTGTCTAAAGCTTCCTCCGAACCCCTGCGTCGATCGCGTTGGAAGGACCGGCGAGCGGCGCACCCGAGAGGCGGAGGAAGCCGGTGCACGTTGCTCGTTCTTTAACGTAAATATTCACTGGATTGGATTGGATACCTTATCTTGCGGTGCGGAGAGGTGACCTGTTCGCTTCCATGGCGGGTCCTTACATATGCGCACATACCGTAGATCCGAGATACATTTCTTCTTCGGTCTGCTTACTGTGTTGAGCAGACCACAGAAAAGATGGACCATGGCAGCGGTTGCTGTGTATGTGCGAATGTGCGACGTCTTGTCTTCGGTGCAGCGGTGAGAAATTTGAGCGGAAAGCCTGCAGATACACTTCGGGCATTGGCTGATTGAACGCACGGCAAGTACGATGTTCGCGACGAAGGGCCTCCGGATATTTGTCCACCTCTTTAGGGGTTTGCGCGCTCCGCGGCAGCGAGGGATGTCCGCAGATACGAAGTGACGCTGTAGTGACGCTGTGGCACCTTCATTGGGGTACATCGCTTGAATGACCGCTTCGCCATATATAGAAGCATTTGGACTGAGTCGGAAGATAAGATACAGGAAGGTCTGTTGGACGCGTT
>MNAD01001548.1:47061-157630 GCA_001895945.1 Trametes pubescens
GGGGGGGCTAGTCGACGGAATCGCAGTCAAATCGTGGTCGCGGAGAGCTGGGGACGTTGGACGCGAACGGTTAGATTGTTGTGCTCCTTCCAAACTTCCTGCTGCTGTTTACAACATATCCGAGAATCGTCCCCATGGTTGGGCTACATCGCAGAATGTTTTCAGTAGTCGTTGATGTGAGATGACTCACCTGAATAACAGCCCCCCTCTTAGATCTAACTTGGGCCTCCGATCGGTAGATTCTTCTTCCAGCTGCAGCGCCGTCCTTGAAGGCCGTGTTGCCTACATGTTGTGACCAGTACAGGCTGGAGCAGAAGGGTGCGAGCAAGGGGCGCAGCTTGATCGTAGTAAGACTAAGAAGAGCTCGGGGAGCTTGTCGGAAGCAGCTCCGAGACCCCGGGGAGGGTAGCGGCGGATGAGTGGGTAGCGGCGGCCTTGGTAAGTAGGTGGCTAACATCGCGCGAAGGTGGGGAAGACACGCGACTGGCCGACAGGAGAAAGTATAGGCTGACGCGAGAGGTAGGATCCTGGTCGAGGGAGCTGACATGAGGAGGCGGCCAAATTCGAGTGGCTGACGCGGAATGAAGAGAAGCCCGGTTAGCGACAGGGAGGAGGAGAACGGTGGCTAGCGAGATCGTCGGAATTGGGTGCCAGACGAGGAATGCGAGGGGGAGAGTGGCGAGACAAGAGGCGGGATAGCATAGATGTTCAGAATTGAGCGGCGGGTCTGACGCAGGAGAGTCTGGAGGCGGATGGCTAACGCTGCTGAGGGGTGGCTAGAGCGATAGGCATGGGGCAGCGGTTGTTGGTTTGACCTCGGGGAGATCTTCAAGTGTGCAGCAGGGAATTCAGCGTTAGGGCGGACGTCATGGACGTTCAAAGGAGGGAGGCTGGCGAAGTGGAGGCTGGCTAAGGCGGTTGCCGGACTGGGCAGGGGCCGAAGAGGCGGAGGGCGGGGCGGTTTCGTTTCGATCGCCGCGGCGAGTCGACCCTCCACGAGGCTCGCTCCTCCTGTTCCCCTGTTCCCCGGTCCTTTCTTCCGTCAGCCTCTTCGTCGCTCGCGCTGTCGCACTCGTCGCACAATATGCGCGTGTTCCAACTGCCGATAAACTCTTCGACAATTCTCTCTGTCGGCGTCTTTCAGTATCACTGGCTGGTCCGGACAATGGAATAAATTCTTCGAGCGTAATTTGCGGGCACACATGTCGTCTTGAGGCTTGCTCGCACTGTTGCTTCTCTTCTGCCCTCTGGCGCAACCCGCTGCATACTAGGCTCCACCCGGGCCTGCGCCTGAGCTCAACATCACTGGTCAACCGGATGCGGCCAACCCGTCATGTTGCTCTCTTTTTCGATGCGTCTGCTCGCAGTAACAGGCGGACTTCAAGCCCACACTACTCCTCACCGAAACGACGGGTGCATGCGCGACAATGCCCACACGTCCCGAGGACGATAACGGAGATCGCTCTCCGGAGCACAGTACGTGCTCGCTACACGGTGCGTCTTCATTCGTTCGCTCGGCAGGTCGCAGGGACGTCTCTCCACTGCCTCTTGGCTGGCAGGTTTTGGTCTTCTGTGCTTCTGGCACGCCATATCACTCTGGCAGAGCAGTACTCGCACTGCTCGCCCTATTGTCTTGAGTCTTGAAGTAGCGTCTTGCCGCATAATCGATAGATGTTGATCTTGTGCACACACATGTCTTGATGCAGTCCATCGTTTGAGGCAGTCATCGGGCAAGTATCAGCACTCAAGGTTTCTTGCGTGGAGGATGTTGGTGGCTAAGATGCTCACCGAGGCTTATCACCATCATCTTCTACAATAAAGCGCCGGTGACACCGTCACCGAAGTTGTGACATGTTCCCCGCTCCCTAGGATGGGAGATTTTATAAGAGCGATTGATATTCCTGCGTTATCGAAGCAGTTACTGAAGGCATAGGCGATGCTGTTTCCTATGAATAAGAGGTTTTGCGGAGATTTGAAGGAGCGATTTACCCCGGTACGGCAGAGGCCAGGGAGGAGTATCGTGCCGCAGCTGTAGACGACCTGTCCGCGTGGTCCGCTCTGCGTGGATGCTGTAGGCGTGTACTGAGTGCCGACGAGAGACAGTCGCATCTCCTGCTATGCCTTCCTTGCCGCGCAATGCTAGGAGAAAGGGTATACTCGCGGGGTGCGAGTTCTGAACATGCAGTTGACAGCGCCGCGCTTGCGCCGTATGTGGCGTCGCCGTCTACACACCTCGACCTCGACCCCCACATCCATATCTTATCTTCAGAAAGCTCACTCGTATAGCTCTCATGTGCGGTGCGGCTAACATCCGCCACGAGTATGCGTGTAGAGTTGAGGCCCAGAATATGACCGTGTGAGCGGCGGGACGCGTCGAGTCGGGAAGAGCGGGAGTCAAAGGAACATCAAGCGAAGCTGGCGGAGGTTCGCCATCTGCAGGGTCGCGAATTGAGTCGCATTGCTCCGCGACGTCGCCTCTTCCAAGGGCGCGCCTTGCCCTTACACATTTTTACTCTTCCTCCCCCACGCCCACCCCTTTGACACATTCCCCCCCACTTGTTTCCCTTCCACCACCTCCCCCTTCTGCTCTCGTCCTTGTTCTTCGCCCAGGCTACTCGTTCTCTTCGCGGTAGCTTTTGCCCTCGTCCCCGCTATCGTCCACACCCCAATATAATTCATGCAGCGCGTCGATCCCCCCTATCCCTCCATCTTCGCCGTGTTCTCCACCCCGCAGCCCCGCAACGCGCGCTCCTGCCGCCTGCCAGCGTACCGCTCGAGCTACGGCGGACGCTACCACCCATATCCCATGTATGGACGCGCATCGTGCCAGGAGCGGCTCACGGTACGTGTCCCTGTTCGTATTCCAACGCGCCGCGGTGTAGACGAAACGACGCGTCACAGAGCACCTCCGACCACCGCTACGAACAGGAGCTCCTCCGGGAAGCAGAAGAGCCCCTCGTTGTACCGGTACGTCGTCCCTAGCAGCGCACGCTGTTTCCCGCGATTCGCTCGCCGCTGACACGTCCGACCCCGCTGCGCGCAGCCGCGACGCGTCACCGCATGTACGGAGGTCCCGGGCAGCGACGCCTGCCCGTTCGAAGACGAGGCGTTGCGTGTGGAGGACACCGGAGTTGGGCCCGGGCTCGCGGATGCTGCTCCCGGTGGCGGGCCTCCCGCTCCTGCGTCTCCTGTGCTCCTCGACGCGCTAGCGGTGAGTACGCTTCGTCTGCACGGTGTATGGCATCGCGGGGGCTCACTCGCGCGGCGACGCAGGCCCTGCTTGCCGCTCTGCGGCGGAGGTATTTCGAGCGGCTCCGCGCGCTCAAGGAGTTCCTCCTGCTCGAGCAGTGAGCGTCGTCCTCAGGCAGGCGTGTCCAGACGTAGAAAAGGGCCAGCAAGGCCCAGCCTGCAGTCGTCGTCGTCGCAGGGTCCCCATCCGTCGCAACTAGTACTTGGTTTCCGCGCGTTTCTTGTTTAACCCCTTCCCGTTTCGTCGTGTTGTTGCTATCCGCTATCCAAAATCACTAATACGCCACCCGCTCCGTCGTTTCTGCTGTTGGTTTCTACTCGCCGCTGCTTGCTCATTTACTTACCATCTCTTCCGATTGCTTACTCGAATACTTCGTTCACCACGACTGTTTTTCCTGCCAGTGCATGCTACAGCCTCGGTGTAATCTCCCGTGTATCATAGTCTTCCCAGTGCTCGTCTTTGCTTCCCTCTGCCTCCCGCTAGGCCGCCCAGATACTTTCTCTATACATTGCTACTATATCATAAACCGCACAGACTGCATGATCGTTGCTGCCGAAGTCCTCATCATGGTCAAGCATATCTTGAAAACAATCAGGGGACATGCTTCGTGGTACAGCGGTATACCCCGCCCCGAACACCGACGGTCGCACCGTCGGTGGCGTCGGGGCGGAGTGAGCGCACTTCCCACGTCGCGCGTTCGAATATCGTCGGGAGGGGTATCAGTCAGGGCTCATAACCTGTTGAAACCCAACAGGTTATGGCACCTGCCTCGTATCGTATCCTTCGGACGGGTAGCACTTTTGCTATATTTTTACCAGTTCTTGGCCGAGATTTAGTAGGGCGGTTGTCACTTTGCTTGATGAGCCTTGAGAAGTCCATCCTCCGGCGCAGATGCGTTGGACACATAGAGCAAGAACAGCGTGTGATCTAAAGCGGTAGTGATATACACGGGAGAAGGCGAAACTACGCATACATCTCGTCCCATCCCTCGTCGTTTGTCGCCTTGCTGGGCTCTCCCTGCTCCTCGGGCATGGACGACCCAGTCTGAGACTGACCCTCGACCGCCTCAGCGACAGCTGCAGACGCAGATGGAGCAGGGGCAGCGGGGGCCGCAGTAGTGACCGTCGGCTCGGCCTCCATCTCCCGCACCATGTCCCACATGTCCTCGTCCATATCCTCGTCCATGCCGCCACCGCCGCCGCCGCCCCCAGAGGCGCTAGGACCAGAGGGCTGCCGGGCAGGCGGGACGTACGGCTCGTCCGGCAGGTCGTCCATCACCGCGTCCCACATCGCCGCGTCCTCGTCCTCGTCCTCTGCCGCGCCCGGGCCTCCGCGCGGCACCCCATAGGTAGCCTGCGGCGCTGGCCCGGGAGCGGGAGGCCCCTGCATGCGCACAGCCTCGTCCTCGCGGATCATCGCGTCGATGTCGAAGTCGTCGTTGAGCGCGCCGAGGGAGGACGCCGGCGAGGACGGCGGGAGCGACGCCTCATGTGTGCTCCTCCGCGCGGGGGAGGACCCGGGCCGCTCGGCGTCGGTCGCGATGGGCACGTCGTGCGCGGGCTCTTGCGTTGTGGCGCGTGGGCGGCTGGCGTGCTCGTTCGCGCCGTCGTTGTCGCTGTCGGAGGAGTCGAGCGGGTCGTCTGGGCCGGGGATCTTGTGCCCGTTGATGAGGCCTTTGGCTTCGTCTCGCCAGACGCTGAGCGCCACCTATGGAGAGCGGGCGAGTGAGCGGAGGTATTTCAGGTAGTCTGCGAGGGGTACGCACGTTCATGCGTTTAGAATGGCATAGCTTCTCCACCTTTTGGACGGTGTCGGTGAAGTGGGTGTTCGCGTACAGGTTGTGCGCCCAGAATTGGTACACGTTAAGCAGCCTGCCCAAGTCTTGTACCTATCAATATGCACACGCATTAGTTAAATGCTCACAACTCTCAGTGAATAATACGTACCTCATGGCCCTTGCCCTTCGGCTTGAACTCCTTGGCCTGCTTCGCGAGCGCCGGGAAGCCATCGGGGCTCACGAGACGCGCCTCGTCCAAGGGGGGCCGCCTCTTCGGCTTCTTCTTCTTGACGGGCTCGTCCCTGCCCTTCCTATCGCCAGCCCGCTTTCTCGCGCCCCCTTCTTCGCCGTCACTCAAGTCTCGGGGCGGAGAGCTGCTGGGCAGGATCTGATGCGGGGTGAGGGCGAGCCGGGCCTCCGCCTGGCGCTTGAGCGCGGCGACGTCGAGGGACGGCGCGAGGTCCTGGAAGGCGGTGTCGGGATCGTCGTCGAGGTCGGCGAAGAACGCGTCTATGTCGGGCTTGTTCGAGGCCGGCTTGGACGCGTAGCGCGACTTGGAGGAACCCTGTGCTTCGTTCTCTGAGTCGGAGTGCAGGAAGAGCGGGCGGGAGGAGGCAGGCCGTTTAGCAGGGAGAGGGGAGCGTCCGCCATGTTCGTCAGGGTCAGCAGCGACAGAGGGCGACTTTGAGCGGGAAGAGGAGGCTTCTGCGGGGGTGTCCCAGATGTCGTCGAGCGAGGCCATCGTTGTAGCGCACAAGCACCCTCCTCTTCCCCGCACCCGTGCCACAGACGCGTCCAGTCACGTCACCGTCACCTCTACCGCTGCAAAACCACGCGTCGGTCACGGCGGGTCACGGCTCATTTGGGTCACGCGCCCCCTGTCGATCGCGAGCTGATCGCGGCCTTCTCTTGAAGCCACTCCGCCAACTCTAACTTTACGATGGCTGCCTCTACAGAGCAAACTCTCCCAGACCCAGATGTCGAGGACGGCATCAAGTACTGGGCATCCCAGCCCGCCAGCTACGACGGTGTCCTCGGTATGCCGACCCTCTCCTTTCTCTTGTACAGGCCTAAATATTGACACAGCTTATGCTCATCTATAGGAGGCTTTGGTAACGGGGTACATCCTCTCCCCCAACCCCCTACAATAGAACGCACGCTGACCTTGTACAAATGCAGACACTCCCCAGAGTCGACGCCCTCGGCTCCCGCCAATTCCTGCAACACCTCCTCCCCGAGCTCTGCACCGTCCCCTCCGCCATCCGCCCCCTCTCCGCCCCCTCAGCCACCTCCGCACCCCGCCGCCCGCGCGCCCTCGACGTCGGCGCAGGCGTCGGCCGCGTCACCTCCGACGTGCTCCTCCACCTCTTCGCAGACGTCCTCCTCGTCGAGCCCGTCGCGCCCTTCGTCGCCGAGGCCCTCCGCCGCGGCCGCGCAAGCGCGAGTCTCCCCGCAGGCGCCGGCGCGTCCATCGCGCTCGACGAGAACCCGATGGCGGTGCCGTGGAAGGGCGTGCGCGCGCGCACGACGAGCGTCACCTTCGTGCAGGCGACGCTGCAGGAGTTCGACCCTGCGCGGCCGTCTGCGGCGCCGAAGGCGCGCGTGCTCGGGCGTGTTGGGTATGGGTCTGCCGAGGGCGGTGGCGATGGTGCGGGGGGAGATGATCTGGACTCGGGGTTCGACGTCGTGTGGTGCCAGTGGTGTCTTGGGGCGCTGAGCGACCCGGACCTCGTTGCGTTCTTCAAGCGGAGCAAGGCTGCGTTGCGCGATCCCGCGCGCGGGCTCATTGTCGTGAAGGAGAACCTGTGTTCTGAGACGGGCGAGCCACGCGCTGTGTTCGATGAGAGCGATTCGAGCTTGACGAGGTGGGTTCGCTCCATGAGTCGAGGCACACAGGTGTTGATGGTAGGGACTATGCAGGTCGGACCTTGCGTGGAAGGAGTCGTTTGAGAAAGCCGGTCTGCGAATCGTCCACGAACAGGTCCAAGAAGGGTTCCCAGAGGGATTGTACACTGTAAAAATGTACGTGTCTCGTCGCCTCAGCTGGCCTACTCACTAATCGCCCGACTATAGGTATGCTCTCAGGTAACGATACTAGAGAGCATATCCGTTGTATACCGTACCAACCAGAATAGATGTATGATCACACCGCGGCAGAGTAGCAAGACTGTATTCCTATTCAAGAGCTAAAAAAACTAGCAGAGCCATAGGTATACAGAGAGAAGAAACCGTAGCCGCGTGAGCATATCGTGGAGCGAGCATGAGAGCAAACCACCAAGGACCGTAAAGTAAAATCTAAACCAAAAACCTCACTCGCAGCTCAAGCACGCTGCAGCACCTTGCCCTTCTCCCGCCTCTCCTGCGCGAGCACCGCGTCCGACAGGCTATGGCGCCGCTTCACCTCCTGGCGCTCCCGCACCCCCGAGAAGTGCGCGCGCACGGCATCCTCGAGCTGCGGCCAGATCTCGTCGGACGTCGAGCCCGCGAGCGTCACGACCCGTGTCGCCGCCGCTGTCTGTGCGCTGTAGTGCGCGAGCAGCGGCGAGGTGGACGCGTAGAACTGCGCCAGCCGGCGCGCGAAGATTTCCTACAGCGAGGCCTGTCAGCACTGGCACGGCGAGGCAGACGCAAGGCCGTCGGCGAGCGTGTACGTACGGGGTTGTCGTCTGGCCGCTTCGTGAGCGGCTCGCCCGTCTCGTCGTCATGCCCGGCGACCTTCGGCGGGTTGTACGACAGGTTGTACACGCGCCCTGACGGCAGGTGCACCCAGCGGTCGGAGATGCGACTCAGGATGACGCTGTCCGGCACGTCGAGGTTCACCACGAGGCTCAACGGCGTGCCCCTCGCTCTGCAACGGACCACAGCGTCAATCCCGGTCATATCTCCGAGCATGCACGGAGGAAGACCTACGAGAGATGGTCGTCGAGAAGCTTCCCCTGGCCGACCGTGCGCGGGAAGCCGTCCAGAATCCAGTGCTGTAATGAAAGCGTTTAAGCATACACAGTACCCCTGAGAACGGCCGTCCGTGCTCACCCTGTTCTGCAGAACGTCGAGCTTGCTCGTCACGACCTTGAGCATGATGTCATCTGGCAGGAGACCCCCAGACGCGACGATTGACTCGGCGAGCAATCCCACTTCCGTTCTGGAGAGGAAGCGGCAGTCTCTGTAAACGCCTAATCTCTAGCTGACGCACAGCGCGCTACGCACTTCTCTGCTATATGCTGTCTCAGAAGGTCCCCGGTCGACATCGACACGATGTCGTACTTCTTCACCAGCCGCGCCGTAAGCGTGCCCTTGCCCGCCCCAGGCTTCCCTACACAAGCGCACAAAACTCCATGTTAACATTGCTCGAACACACCGGACGCCCACGACGTCATTCCAGACGCACGACGCACCGAACATGATCATCCGCAACATCTTCCCGTCGTGCCGCGCGCCCGACGCGTCCTCCGCCGGCGCAGTCTCGGAGCGCGTCGTGTTCAGCGCAAATGGCAACGCTTTCTGCGGCGCCGCGCTCTGGCTGATCCCCCGGCGCGCTGCAGCGCCCACCCCAGCCGCGCACCGTCGTACGCCCGCGACGGCATGCCGAGACGTGCTCGGGGCAGCGGCGACATGCGCGGAGGTGCTTGCAATTGGCCGGAGGGCCCGGAGGGAGAACACTGTGGACATGTTTGCACGCGAGGCCCAAGCCAATAGGTGTGGGGGAGTAACGTTCTGCAGGCACCCGCACGGAAATGGGCAGGCTTGATTCCTTGCGCTCGCCACGCGGGTTCGCTCGCAGCTAACGTTGCCGAGGCGAAGCCGCGTCCGGGGAGTGTATCTGTTCCGTGCGCGGTGTCCGGTGCTTCTGCAGACGTAGCGGGCCCGTTCGTTCGGCGGCCAGGACGACGGAGAGGGGAGGAGAGGAGAGGAAGGGGAGTTCGGGGGAACCCGCTAGCGCTTCCCCTGTCTTTTGAATTTTGAGGAGGGGATCATGGAGACGCTTGCCGGGCTCCCCAACGTCTTGCCTTCTCCGGCACATCCTGTCACGCGATCGTCTCTTCCCAGGCGTTCGAGCCCCGGCTTTGTCAGACCATTTGCTCATCCAGTCGCTGCCTCGGCTCATCTGGCTTCGTGAGTTCCTCGCACTCGTCAGAGTGCATGCATACTAGCGTAGAGTCGAAGCAGCGGCGGCGTTTGTGCGATGTTCTGCTCGAATGACGTCGGCGTTGTAGAGAAAGCGCCTATATATACGTCGTACTGTGGGCGCCCTCGTGAACGAAGAAGTTGGGGAAGAGTGCGCAGGTTGAAATGCACCCGCATTAAACGCTACCACAGACACACCATCTAAACATACGCAGCGGGTTACAAGGAACGATCGCAGTCGCAGAACGCCTACGCTCAGCATCCAGCCAGAGCCATCGCTCACTCCGAGTCAGTACTTGTTCCTGAGCAGGGGCGAGTGAGACCGACAGCCTTCTCGCCGACCAGACCTCGCACGAGTGCACCGCGCGCACTCTAAGTATGCACCGCAGCCGGGTTCTGGCCCTTCTGGTACCACCCAATCAGCTCACGCATCTCCGCGACCCCGTAGGCTCCCCGAACGTCCGCCCGTGCATTATCCGCCGCGATGCAGATCGCCTCCGCGACGTGGTCGACATGGATCGGCGGTATGGTGAGCGACCGCGCGAGCGCATGCAGCGGCGAGTCCGGGGTGAGCTCCGGGCGCGCAGGGCGCGGCAGAAACCCGCCGAGAGTGCGCAGGATGCCGGACGGCGTGGGGAACCCCGCGGGGGCTTTCGCGTGGATCGTCGCGGACAGGTCGAGCAGCGCTGCCACGGGCGAGATGATCGGGCGGAGGTGCGGGTGGTATATGAGGGCTGCGTGCACGCGTCAGCACGCCGACACACCTTTGACTGAGGACAAGGGCAGAGGGACGTACATGGTCGGATGTATACCCCGCGAAACCCTGGGGTAGCAGTTGTCATTTGCTCAATGCCAGCTTCTGCCTCGCGCTTCGTCTCGATGTATCCGGCGGGTATGACCGGGCGACCGCAGTCCTCTGCGGAGAGGTATATGAACACGCGGGGACTGTCCACCTTCGCCTCTTGTTTCGACTTGATGAACGCATCGCACACGGTCAGCGCTGCGTCGCAGACGACGTGAACAACGGAGGACGTTCATGCGCGGATGCGAACACGAGGGCAATGCGGATACGACCAGTCAACACCCGCAACCCAGGGCCCAGCACAGAGGCACAAACGACGCACCAGTGTCGCGGTTAATCGCCGCATACGTCCCCTCCCTCCGCCTCTCCTCCTTCTCCAGCGGATTCGCACTCGCGCCCGCGCCCGCAACGCCCGCAGCGACGCTGCTCGCGAAGTGCGGCACGCTCCCGTCCTTGAGCGCGCTCTTGTACCCAGACTTCTCGAACAGCGTCCCGATCGTGTGCACGACCGCGGTCGTCCCGGGCAGCAGGTGCGCGTACGTCTCCGGCTTCAGCGCGTCGCCCTGGTGCCATTCGACCTGTGGGCAGAGGGGGAAGAGGGGATGAGCGTGTGAGAGGGCGGGCTGGGGGGATGCGACCACACTTTGTGCACCCAGCCGGGGGTGTGGCCCTTGGGTGTCTGCCAGGGCTTGCCGGACCCGCTGCGTCGCGTCCGTCGTCAGCACCGTCGACGCGCCCGCCTGCGTCGAGACGTGTATGCGTACCTGACGCTTGCCACCTGCATCCCGCGCGCGAGCGCAGTCCTGCAGACCGCGGAACCTGTTCACGAGATGAAGGCCAGTCGCGAGGAACGTGTCGCTTGTGCGCACCTACAAAGCCATTACCGCCTATGACAAGGATTTTTTGGACGGCGGGCTGCATTATTAGGTGTTATGTGGGACAGGTATGGTGGTGGTTCCAGCTAGAGAGGGGACTGAGGCATTCAGGCAAAGGGGGACGTGGTTCAAGTTGCATATGTAGGTACGGGACAGATCGGTGAACTACCTTCGACGTCACTTCCACGGCAGATCTCGATCGTACTGGGCGCACAACCGCCCACATCGCGCTCAGCCACTTCTGTTCCTGCGTCTTGACACGCGCATACACCCACACTCACAGCCCACTAGCATAAAACATGGTGGCATTCGATGAACATCAAAGCACGAGATGCGATTGCGATAAGTTTACGTATAAGAGAGAGCTATATGCACCAGACAACAGCCTGCAAGAGTTTCCACAGGAAAGTGAGAACGTATAGCTACAGGGCGTATCGTGGTGATGAGCAGCATAAGAGCGATTTCTTCCGCCACCGGGGTCGTCAGGTTCGTATCAACTCCTCGTTGTCATCACAGCCAGACGGTACGCTATGCAGAGAGGGGGGCTGGCCCCGAGACCGAGAGCAATAAAAGATAAGACGGGAACGGAGACCGAGATTAATCAGAAAATCGGAGAGCTACGCGGAGAGCGTGCTCTTTAGAGGAACTTCCAAGTGACTGTATGCATGTCAGCACGTGTGCCAGAGATAGGGGAGCGGAAACACTTACTGGGAACCTCGCCCTCCTCCTCGGTAGCGATCTGGTCGAAGGCACCCTGCGACAGGTCGATGTCGTTGGGGCCGCCGCAGGTGGGGCAGGCGTCGGCGATGGTGACAGTGACCGTCTTGCCGTTCTTCGTGTTGGTGATCTGCACCTGCTGACCGCAAAGAGCAGACTGCTTGCCGAGGTCGCCGTAGCGCTCAGTTTCTGTCGACAACAGTAAGCAACTGGACATATTGAATAGATCGGGTAACTCACGCATGGCAGCAATGAGGGCACTCTCGGGGTTGACCTTGCCACAGGCGCCAGCAATGCCCTTCTGGAAGAAAAACGTGGCACTGGATGAAAGACGCTCTGTAAGCGGACGAAACTGATCGCAAGCGCTCGGCATACTCACTTTCCAGTGAAGGGGCCGTTGTCCGAGGAGGAGGTGGCCGCAGGAGTGCTCGCGGCCTTGGTGGAGCTTGCCTTGGTAGAGCTCGCCTTGGTGGAGGTGGGAGTTGCCTTAGTGGTGGTGGGGGTTTCGGTGGTCGAGGGAGCCTCGACCGAGTGCGTGGAAGTCGTCACTGGCGCCTCGGTAGACGTCGCATGCGTGGAGGATGCGGCGTGCGTGGAAGAAGCGGCGTGCGTCGTGGTCGCGGGAGCGACAGAAGACGAGGGCTCGTCGTCCTCATCCTCGCAGTCCTCATCGTCGTCGTCGGAAGTTGCGGAGGGCGCGGCGGAGGAAGCCGAGGAAGTGGGCTCATCATCCTCATCATCGCAGTCTTCGTCATCGTCGTCATCACCGCCGGTGCTCAGGACCTGAGACGCAGCGGGAGCGGCCGACGAAGCGGTGGACGAGGCCACTGCCGATGCCGAAGAGACCGCAGAGGTGATCGCAGAGGTGACCTGGTTAGCGGGGTTGCACTCCGGGGCACGGTTCTTCTCGAGCGTCTCGGTAGCCTGTTTCATCTGTCAGATGGGATTCACCGTGGCGGATTAACAGAGATTCTCACCAGCATAGGGTGGCAGCACGCATCGAAAAAGGGCTTGCCATGCTGGCTCTCGCAGTCGAGAGCGAGGTACCGGGTGTGATACGACGCGTACTTCTGTTATGCTGTTCAGAAAAATGCACTGCGCGCAGGCGCGTAAATTTACGGACCTCGAGGTAGCCCTCGTAGTACGTGTCGGGCTTCACTGCGGAGTGGCGAGCATGGTGGACATGGCTGCGGGGGACCACGATAGCAGAGGCACCGGAAGCAACGAGAGCGATGGAAGCAAGCGAGAGGAAGTGCATGGTGTGCGAGTGGATGTACTAGGAGGGTACGGTTGGAAAGGGAGCCTTTGACGCGGGGGAGCAATGAGTGGAGGTGAAGAGAGTGGGGGGTTTAAGAGAGCGACTGCTGGGATCGCGGGAGCGAAGCGTGTCAGGGCGGGGAGACGTAAGGTGGGCGGCGAAGGGCGGACTCACCGTCAACGGGCACGCTTAAAAGGCGAGGGGGAAGGGCGGGAAGGGGAGGGTGATGAAGACCGTAAGGTGAACGAGCAGCTTCCCAACTATCCGGGCGCCATCTTATTTATTGCCCTCGGCGTTCCCCGCAACCGCTCTGCACAGCGTCTACTGCAAAATATTTGCCTGCCCCGCCGAGGACGTGGCCACCCTTGTTCCTCGCCGCTCCGGTCTAGATTCCCACCCTCAATTAATGTCTCTATCGTCATGCCCACCCACGCCGTCTGCACGAAACACGCGCAGGACAAGCCCTCCAAGACACCCTCTGCTGGCACTCGTCGGTCGCTGCACCTCCTCGCGCCCGCAGCGAGATCAATGCCGGAGCGCCAGTAATAGCCTCAGACATCGCAGCGCCCCACGAGCGCCGCGTTGCCTCACGACACGTCCGGGCTGTCCATTTCCCAGCGGAGCATCATCCCCGTCCGCCGGTGTCCAGCGAGGAACATGGCGAACGTGCCACGCGCGGCGCGAGTCCCGACCCAGCATTCGACATCACAGGCACAGCTGCCCGCCAACCATGACGTGGTCCTAAGCAATACAGCGGCAGGTATAAGACGTTCGCTCAGAAGTGCCGGACCGCACCGAGCAACGTTCCGCTCCCTAACAACTCCAGGCTTCGAGCGCGATCCCAAGACCGTTTCGTGCATTCCCCGCTTGAGATGACGGACGCGAACAGAGCCGGAGAGGACAAGCGCAGAATAATAGGCAGGCGTGTTGCACTTTGCGCAGAGGCACAGCAAGACAGCCGGTAGTCTTCCATGCGGCCTGCCACGCGGCCAATTTGGTATCGAAATTGCTGCATAGTCGTTCCCGCTCGCAGAGATCCTAGATATCCATAAGATGCTAGATGAGCTCGAGTATGTGCAAGTATAGCCGCTAGAGGTCTTCGTATTATGAGCTCAGAGCTTGAATTTGACGGTAGAGAACTGCGGCAACCGGAACAAGCCAAGGCTCAAACCGCCAGCACAGACCACGGCGCTACCAGGCGCTACTGCCGCGCAGCAACGCTCACCTTCCTCCCTCCACCAGACGAATATACTTCCTCCGCCCTGTAATCACTCATGAGTATGCCTAGCTCCCGGACTGCTCCTGACTGGTTTCTCATGTCCTGCGCTTGACCAGATTACCCTAACGAAAACCCATTCGCCTCCACGCACTCTCTCGACACGAACCCCTTTGAGGACCCCGCCGACGCTCAGGCCTCCGCGAATGCCGTACGACTAGAAGAATTAAGACAACGGGAGCTGGACCTCCAGCGAAGAGAGCAGGAGCTTGCGCAGAAGCAAGAGACCATTCGGAGGACCGGGCGTAACAACTGGCCGCCATGTACGTCCGTTGCTTGATTGATTGCATTCGGTCCTTAGCCTATATCGCGTCGGTACACCCCAGACTTTCCCCTCATCTTCCACTCCATCCGAGATGAGATACCTCAAGCCTCACAGCCGCTTATAACACGACTGTACCAGTTGTGGCTGGTCCTCGCTGGAACCCTGGTGGTGAACATGGTGGCGTGCATCTGCATCCTCGCGTCCGGCTCTTCCAACGGTGGTAGCGACCTTGGCTCAAGCATTGGGTACGCGTTTCAGCCGTCCCTTGCATGCAGCCAATACGCATGCTCACGCGCCGTTTGTTCTCAGCTATATCATCTTCATAACACCATTGTCCTTCTTGCTATGGTACCGGTAGGTCCACACCCTCTGCCACAATGACCTGCTCGTGTTAATACATACTCAAAGCCCGATCTACAATGGCTATATGAAGGTAAGCGCGACTGCAAGCAGGTAAGCGGCATTTGCTAACTACGCCGAGCAGGAACAGGCCCTCTACTACTGTAAGATGCTACGGGCTGCGCTGCGCACTAACCACTGACCTGTCTACCAGATATGTACTTCTTCTTCGGAGGGTTCCACCTGTTGTTCTCGGTCTACATGTCAGTCCAAACTTTCGTTCACCATTCCAACGTGTATTGACGAGTGCATGCAGGATCATTGGAATCCCAAGGTAACCTCGATTGTTCTCTTCACCTAGCTAACGCTCACCGGCATGCAGCACCGGCTCGGCAGGTCTTATCCAGACCATTCAAGCCTTCGGAAAGCCCTCTCTTCCCGCAGCTATCGTGGGCACCGTAGCAACAGTTGGGTGGGTCGTGCAGGGTGTGGGACTGGCGTTCTATTACCGCCAGGTGCGTTTTGGCACACCCCGTTGTCGCGTGTCTGACGCAGTCCCCGTCGCGTCAGATCTGGGCTCACCACAATGCGGCCGGGCATTCCGTCGAGAAGGTGCGATATATCCGTCGCGTAGGCTGTCTCATTTGCGCGAGCTTAACCTTGCTCCACATAGGCGAAGACGGAACTGGCCGCACACGGCGCGAAGGCGTACTTCACTCGGGGATGAGTTCAGGCGGACGAGTGTATGCCATGATGAATCTAATCTTATCCTGCTCGCGGACATCGGTGCCCTGTTGTTACTTACGCATGTTTTCGCTGCCCCAAATCACATCTCGGGTGGCCCGTATTGTCATAAACGATGGCGCTTTGGTGTTTTGATTCAAAGATGTGTCAGAAAGGGAGTGTGGGCGGGCGTGGTCAAAGCACGCCCATTGTGCGAGGAACGCCTTTTGTGCCATGTGTGGCATAAGCGCCCACCGCGATTAGGCGGAGTCTGAATCCGATCCCTTCATAGAGCGCAGTTTGCGCCGCGCTCAGCTTTTCACCCAACCATCATCATATAGGTCTGTCCCCTGATGCTGCTCGCCCATCGTCCGCGTCGTGCTCATCGCGCTCTTCTCGCAGGTCAAAATCCTCAAAAAATCCCCTATACCAGAAAATCCAAAAAGCAGTTGCTCTGTCGCCTCCTGTGTGCGTATATAGCGCGCTCGTTCTGGCCACATCGACACGACGGCTCACCTCCACTCTCGTTTGCAGTCGCAGAAAAGTCCACAAAGCAGTAACGACCCCCCACCATACCTGAAAAAAACATGTCTTCTCCCGCTGTTGCTCCCGCCCAGGAGGCCGTCCCCGTTGTCGAGGCCGCTCCCGTGCCCGCGCCTGCCCCCGTGGCCTACAACCCTCCCCCGCAGACGATGTCCGCTGCCCCTTCGGCGTCCCTTTACGTCGGTGAGCTGGACCCGACCGTCACGGAGGCCATGCTCTTCGAGATTTTCAACATGATCGGCCCTGTGGCCAGGTGAGTCGCGCGCGCAAGTAGCTTATCGGAGGGCCAATCGACTGACTGCTGGGGCCGCAGCATTCGCGTCTGCCGTGATGCTGTCACTCGTCGTTCGCTCGGATACGCCTACGTTAACTACCTCAATGCTGCTGACGGTGAGCCACTCTCTCTTTGTTGACCGGCGGACTAGGGAGCTGACGTGACGCAGGTGAGCGTGCTCTGGAGCAGCTCAACTACTCCCTCATCAAGGGCCGCGCTTGGTGCGTTTCATGTGAAACGCGTGTGATGTATGCGGCGTTCTGACCTGTGTATAGCCGCATTATGTGGTCTCAGCGTGACCCCGCTCTTCGCAAGACCGGCCAGGGCAACATCTTCATCAAGAACCTCGACGAGCAGATCGACAACAAGGTAATGCGCTTATTGCCAATCTGCCATCTATATCGCTAATACCTGTCATGCTAGGCCCTCCACGACACGTTCGCCGCTTTCGGTAACGTCCTGTCTTGCAAGGTTGCTACCGATGAGCACGGCCGCTCTAAGGGCTACGGCTTCGTTCACTACGAGACCGCTGAGGCCGCCGAGACTGCTATCAAGGCCGTCAACGGTATGTTGCTCAACGACAAGAAGGTCTACGTCGGCCACCACATCTCCCGCAAGGTATGTTTCGCCCACACAACACCAAATGAAACCTATGACTAACTGTATGTTTAGGAGCGCCAGTCTAAGATCGAGGAGATGAAGTCCCAGTTCACGAACATCTACGTCAAGAACGTCGACCCTGAGGTCACCCAGGAGGAGTTCGTCCAGCTGTTCGAGCCCTTCGGCCGGATCACCTCGGCCGTCCTCCAGGTCGACGACGAGGGCAAGAGCCGTGGCTTCGGCTTCGTCAACTTCGACACCCACGAGGAAGCCCACGCCGCCGTAGAGGCACTCCACGACAGCGATGTCAAGGGTCGGAAGCTCTTCGTCGCTCGTGCCCAGAAGAAGGCTGAGCGCGAGGAGGAACTCCGCCGCTCGTACGAGCAGGCCAAGATGGAGAAGATGAGTAAGTACCAGGGTGTCAACCTCTACATCAAGAACCTCGAGGACGACATCGACGATGAACGCCTCCGTGGAGAGTTCGAGCCCTTCGGCAACATCACCAGCGCCAAGGTCATGCGCGACGAGAAGGGCATCTCCAAGGGCTTCGGTTTCGTCTGCTTCTCGTCTCCCGACGAGGCCACCAAGGCTGTCGCTGAGATGAACAACAAGATGATCGGCACCAAGCCGCTCTACGTCTCGCTCGCTCAGCGCCGCGAGGTCCGCAGGCAGCAGCTCGAGAGCCAGATCGCTCAGCGCAACCAGATCCGCATGCAGCAGGCCGCTGCCACTGGCATCCCCGGTGGCTACATCAACGGTCCGATGTACTACCCTCCTGGCCCCGGTGCCTACCCTCCCCCCGGTGGTCGCGGCATGATGGGCTACGGCCAGCCTGGCATGCTCCCTCCCCGCCCCCGCTACACTCCCAACGGCCAGGTCCCCGGCATGCCCCTCCCGACGCCCTACGGCCAGGCCCCTCCCCAGGCCTACGGCGGTATGCCCGGCTACCCCCGTGCGCCCCGCCCCCCTCAGGCCGGCCGTGCTCCCCCTCCCACCGACCCCAACGCCCCTCCCGCCAACGGCGCGGCCCCTCGCCCCGCTGGCCCTCAGGGTGCCCCCGCCAACCGCCCTCCCCCGGCTGGCGCTCAGCCCCCCGCGCCGCGCGGCCCCGCCACTGGCCGCCCCCAGCAGCAGCCCCCTCGTGGCCCTGCCCCGGCCGGCGCGCCCGCTCCTGGCGGCGAGGTGCCGACGATCACCGCGGCGGCTCTTGCCAACGCCTCCCCCATGGAGCAGAAGCAGATGCTCGGCGAGGTCATCTACATGAAGATTGTGCAGTCGCAGCCCGAGCTCGCGGGCAAGATCACGGGCATGTTGCTCGAGATGGACAACACGGAGCTGCTGCACCTCCTGGAGACCCCTGACTCGATGAACACGAAGGTGAACGAGGCGCTCGCGGTCCTCCACGAGTTCGCGCAGAACGACAAGCTCGCCGCAGAGGGCAAGTAAGGAAGAGTCGTCGCGTTGTTGTTTTGATATCACATGTTGTAGCTTTTTTTCCGCCCCCACCCTCCCCCCGTCCTCTTTCCCATCACCCGACGTTCTCCTCTTCTTTCTGCTCCTCTGTCTCGCTCCGTGCTTTCGCGGACAGGGTTATGTGGCGGTCGTTCCTTTGTATGGCGTAAGATATGGAACAGAGGCGATATCACTGCAGATACTATAGTGGGATTCACGTTGTCAATGATGATGGTTGTACCATGAAAGTCCCGCTGGCCTGATGAGTGCCAGTCGTCGTGCGCTGCAATGGCCCGCCCATGAGAGTGTATATGCTACAACCGGGAAAGCTTGGTAGTATTACAAGTGTCGTACAGGTCTATCCCAAGACGCAGGTAGGTAGGTATCCAATGCATGATACAGGTAAGGCCGTTCACCGGCCACGGCCCATCCCTGGCATCCCACCCATGCCTCCCATCATCTTCATCATGTCGCCCATGTTGGGCATACCTCCGCCGAGGCCTCCCAGACCCCCGAGTCCGCCGAGTCCGCCCAAACCACCGCCCATTTGTCCCATCATGCCTGAGAATCGGATCAGCACCGTCAAAAAGCGCTGCGCGAAAGGGGATACTCACGTTGCATCTCCTCCATGTCGAATTGGTCGCCGCCCTGGCCTTGCATCATGGCCTTCATCATTTCCTGCATGCCTCCGCCGCTCCGCATCTGGCGCTGCATCTGCTGAAGCATGCCTGGGGGCATTGCACGCTGTTCCACATGTGTAAGCTCCTGCAATACTAGTCATCGAACGCCGCTACGGAGTGTACCCACCTGCATCGCCTGAATCTGCGCTTGTGTGGGCATACCGTTCGCGCCGCGCCCACGCCCGCCCGCGGCGGCCTGCATCTTCTGCATGGCGGAGAGCCAACCGTTCTTGCCGCCGGCCTGCTTCGCCATGTTCGCCATCATGCGGTACTGGCAGAGGAGGTCCTCGACCTCGCGCACGCTCGTGCCGCTGCCGCGCGCGACGCGCGCGACGCGCCAGGTGAGGCCTGTCGGCTTGCCGTCCTTGGCCCACTCCATAAAGAGCGCGCCGTCCGAGTCGAGCTCGGCGGCGGTCATGCTGTCCGTGATGTAGATCATGCGCTTCATGCGCAGGGAGCCCTCCTCGTCGGAGCCTTGGAGCATGTCTTGTGGGAGGCCGGGGATCATGGAGGCGATCTTGGAGAGTGGGCCCCTGGCTGAGGGTCAATGGATGTATATTGGACGAAAATGGGATTACTGTACATGTTCATGACATTCTGGATCTGTTCTCGCCAATCCCGGATGCTGAGCTTGCCCTCTTCGAGCTTCTTTGCCATCTCCTTTTGCTTGTCGGGGTTCTGGGTCGCCATGTCCTGCATGTGCTCAACAAGGCCTTGCACGTCACCCATGCCGAGAAGCTTGGAGATGAACGGTTGTGGGGAGAACTTGTCCAAGTCGTGCAGGTGCTCGCCCACACCGAGGAAGATGATTGGTGTTTTTGTCGCGGCAACACTGGTAGAAGGTTAACACCACTTGTAATTGCACGAGCGAACCGCACTTACGCAGAGATAGCACCTCCGCCCTTTGCGTGACCGTCCATCTTGGTGACGATGATGGCACCGAAGTTGGCACTCTCCTTGAAAGCATGAGCCTGAGCTTCGGCGGCCTGACCTGCGAAGCTTTGAGAAGTAGTTACAAACCGAACCAAGCATACTGCTTACCTATGCTTGCATCGAGAATCATAACCGTCATGTTGGGCTTCACCGCCTCGCCGATCTGCACCATCTCCTTGAACAACTCGGACTCCTGTTTATGCCTACCAGAGGTGTCGACAATGATGACATCAAATCGCTCCTTCTTGAACTTAGCAACACCTTGCGCCGCGATGGAGACTGGGTCCGTTTCGGTGTAGGAACCGAAGTACGCAACCTTGGCCTTCGTCGCTGACTGTCGAGTCTGGTCGAAAGCACCGGCACGGAACGTATCCGCACAGACGATACATGACTTGAAGCCGCGCTTCTGGTAGTACACCGCGAGTTTGGTACACGTTGTCGTTTTACCGTTACCCTGCAGAAGGACGGGGCTCAGCGCTGCAGCAAGGAATGACGAGAACGGACGCACCTGTAGACCGACAGCCATGATTACATTTGACTGGCCCTTCTTAGGCTTATAGGGCTCAACGCCCGGGTCGACGAGCCCCACAAGCTCGTCGAAGATGGCCTGACGGTAGTGAACCCTGAGCTTGAGCGATTCGTAAAGTTGTGGAAGCCCTACATACTTTCTGGACCACATTCCGCCGGTTCTGCTCCTTGCCCTTGTCCGCACCACCCTCGATAGCTGCCTTGACTTTCGCTTTGACCTTTTGTCGTAGTTGTGCGACGAGTTTGACGTTCACATCGGATTCAAGCAGTGCCGCGCAGACCTCCTTGAGCAGTGCATCGAGGACCTGCAACACAACGCTATGAGACGCCGATTGCACAAACACAGTATCCCAAGATGACCTTATCGTCGATAACGGATGCCCGGTTGAGAGAAGAGAGTGCCGCGTTAAGTTTGCGGCCGAGGTCAGCGAGCACCATGGTAGGAGATGAGCTGAGTGCGCGCGCCACAATCCCGCTCGCGTCCAGTGCGAAAGTGGCCACAGCGCTCAGTCCTCTTGACTTCGATCACTCATGGTCCATGGACCGCGTTCGGTCCTGCAACGACCATGGCCAGCGACTCGGACGAGGAGTACGACGACCTTGACTTTGACAACGGGTCCGACGCGGACGAGGACATTGACGAGGACATCCTTGATGCGTTAGAGGGCGATCTCGCGGCGGCTGCCGCGGCAGAAGGATCTGAGGGGGAAGAGGTGAGTAGCGCGTTCGTCTTTCTTTCGTCCTTGTCTCATAGCTCTCTGGATAGGATACCGACTCTGAGTCATCGGACGGGGGCTCTGACGATGACGACGCGGACGAGGAGGACGTGCATGCGCATAAGGACCTTGAGCGCGTCCTCACGCAGACATTACAAGAGACCACCTTGCCTGGCAGCAAGCCACCCTCCCCGGACACCGAGTCTCCTATAACCGTAGATGGTGAGTCAAGTCACACATTCTCGTCATCCCTGGCTCAACGCCATCTTGCAGCACCGCAACAGCAGGCAGAGAAACGACCTCCGTCGCCAGCCCAGCTTCGCCGAACAAAGCTCTTGTCAGGTCTTAGGTGGCCAAGGTCGTTCACCGTCGAGGCTATATGTGCCATTCCACACCCATGTGCCACACACGCCCTCGCATCGACCCCGTGTATGACACATCTCATAACTGGGTCCGACGACGGTTATATCCGCGACTATGACCTCTTTGCCGCCGTCAACGGGAAGGTGTTTCTGACGGCTCCTCAAAGGCAACACTGCGGGGTAATCGAAGGTATCATGAAAGCGGGGCAGATCAGATGCTGGTGGGAGAACGCGCTCCCCCCCATCGGCCCAGACTTTACACTGGTGGCTGGGGAGACTTCACTGTTCCCCGTGTATAGTCTGGCTATGCAATCGGATGCTCTATGGGCCCTTTCGGGCTCCGATGTGCGTACTCCCTTGCCTGCGCATTTCACGGGACCAAGTACTTACGACGTCTTGTTTAGCAAGGCCATGTTGCACTGTTCACCGTGCGACATAGTCCCGGGCGACTCTGTCATGTCATGCCCGCACATAGGGGGCCCGTCTCTGCGCTCGCTCTGGCACATGACGAGAAAAGTTTCTTCAGTGCTGGGTGGGACGGAGAAGCCCTAGTGAGTTCTGTCTCATCTCTGCAACCTCTTCGCACCTTATTTTTTGTACTTTTCCAGCATTGGGACCTCAACAGCGGTCAGGTTGCTCGAAAGTTCTCAGCTCATGGAGCGCAGCTTGCAACAGTTGCGGTGCGACCGCTGAACACGAGCTCCATACAGAGCCAGTGGGGAGCCATCACCCCCGGGAGCGAATTCACGGTGCCCATGCGAGGCCCGCGGGATGATCATTCCGCTTCGTATGATCCCACTTCGCACCGTCTAAATGGCCAGGGCTTCAAGCAAGAGGACGATGCGAAATCCGAGGGCTCGTACGACCCGCTCTTCGACGAGCCGGATGCGGATGGCGACGGGGATGGTCCCAAACCTCCTCACAGCGCGAATCATATGTCTGGGTTCCAGCAACCCAATGGCCAAAACCTGGGACGAGGGGCAATAGCGCCGAAAGGCGCACCTCCGATCCTCGACCCTGCAACATATGCCTCTTTATCTCCGGACCTCCTCATGACTGCTCACGTCGACGGCCAAGTCATCCTCTGGGATAGGAGGGCACAAACCCCCGGGAAAGGTGTGGGCCGGTTGTGGATGAGCGAGAAGACACCGCCCTGGTGCATGTCGGTGCGTCCTACCTTTCACCATATGGGTTATTCTATTGAATCTTATACGAGTATGTAGGCGTGTTGGTCCGCCGACGGTAACCAGATCTACGTCGGGCGGAGAAATGGAACTGTAGAGATCTACGACGTTCGACAGACTGGCCGTGCAGCGTCTGGCACACCAAAAATCTGGAAGACGTTGCGGAACCCGCTAAGCTCAGGTGTAGTGTCCTGTGTGGTTGCTTTCCCAGATAGCCGGCATCTTGCATGGTGGGTCGCTGGTCACTTTTGTATCGTTCTGCAAAATCTCACCAGCATGAGCAGTGCATCTACGGACAACATTCGTCTGTGGAACGTCTCGGAGGCCGGAGAACCGGATGCCTATGGGAAGATGAAGAGCGGCGTGCAGTTCAAAATTATCCCTGGACACCATGGCGGGTTCGTTTCACAAATGCGTACGTATACGACTGATGTTGCGTATTCGAAACGAGTGCTGACGTTGCGTGTGCAGTGGTGGACCCTGCTGCAAGGTTCCTTGTCAGTGCCAGCAGCAATCGCGGGTGGCATGGAGAACACACCAAGACCGTCTTCGTGCATGAAGTCAAGCATCTGTCTTGATTCGTCAACATGTATTGCTATGTATAGATGCTATGTTGTACTATTATAATGGCAAGTCATAGGCATGTCTTCGATGTACTGGAGGTAGGGTCGAGAACCTGCTAAGTGCTTAACTGCCGACTTTACTGACAGGGCTGACTTCGATAAAGTTCCGGTTCGCTATGTCTTGGCATGATCAATGCTGTGCTGCCGTCCAGGGGCCCAGGCTCTGCGGCCTTTGCTCAAGGGAACACGCTCAACTAATACCGACAGTTCTTACAACAAACCATTCACAACTAGACCCGCAGTACTTGTTGTTGCCATCAATCACGCTACAAGTCCCTGACAGACCGCGTGCGGTGCACGCCTTAACTTACTCTCGACCTTGACGGCGATGGCATCCTACGATTTCGATGCCTCTCCGGACTTCGATGTACTACTGGAGGAAGTAAGCGAAATTGCAGCTGCCCTCAAGAACCGCAACACCGATTTAGAGTGGCTGTGGTTCGATATCAGGAACAACATCATCGACGTGGTGACGCGTACAATCGGACTCGGTATGTACTCCGAAGGGGCTGTTCAGGAAACCCCACTCACCAGCTAATGTCTTAGGACTCTTTACATCCATCGCCGCCATATCGCTCTATATCGTCATGTACGTGTCCTACACATAGATTGGTTATCTGCCTGATGTTAACACACCCGGCAGCTCGAAAAAGTGGAAAGATGGCGTGTCGGCCATAATCCTTGTCTCCGTCCTCCCGGACTGCATGTCCCAGTTCGGCCTGTGGCTCGCTATGCTCTCGAGACTGGCGCAGATGTACTCCGCGATGTACGCCAACATCCTCGACACCAGCGCTATGGCGGCCAGCATTCCCCCTTGCATCCTCAACTACCAATGCGGGGATGAATATTCCCCTAAACTCCACGAACCCGAGTACACATCCCATAGATGTTTCGGTACAGCGTTCATGGCCGCAGACGTGAGTGGCTCCCTAACATCCACGCGGTCCAGGCTGCTGATGCGACGAACACCGCGCAGCCATTGATGCACGCAGCAGTAGTCTGCGTCAGCACGGCGGTCTTCCTACTGCACAGGAAGAAGTTCGGCCTGGTCACCGGATCCCTTCTATTTACACCGCTCCTAGCCGCCTTTGGTATGTCAATCTTGTGTCCATATCGACACACGACGCTGACTTGACCGGTATGGCTTTACAGTGTCCGCCGCCATGCATGTACGAAGCGCATGTCTGCCAGAGACTGTCGTGGACGAGGACGGCAATATCGAATACGTAACTGCGGACTGGTCTGACTGGGAGGTGTTCAACCCGAAAGCTGTTAACGACATCACAGCGAGGTTGGCTCTGCTGACGCGTGTGATACCGCTACTTCTCGTCGTCTACCACTTTTGGTGCGTTGTTTCGTGCAATGTCAGCCACAAGTTTATGCTTACCGTGACGCGTTGCAGGAGCATCCGAGATGCGATCAGGGTGCAAATCGGCGACAGCGAGGCTCGCCGTCGGTGGACTTACTGGCTGGCCGTGACATACGTACTGCCCGCGCTCGTAACGGAGGTACGTGTGCCCTTCATGACGGTTTCTCTTGGATCGTGCCCTCGCTGTCATGGCTGATTTCGCTGGTGTCTGGCCCATGCAGGGATGGCGCTCGTTGGGCAGCGCATACAACTCGGAAGAAGATCCGTACATGCCCGTCCTCAAGTACGCTGTCTTCTCCGCCGGCGATGCGATACTGGTCCCTCTCATGGTGAATTTTTCTTCTTTTTGCTGTTTTGGTCCGCCGGTTAACAAGATGCGTCCTTCATAGATGGTATATCCCGGCCTTGCTCTCCTGGTGCAGAAGATATGGCATTGCACCCCCGAAGGTCACCGTGAGGACGCGCCCGCGCAGGAGAAATTGGACACATCAGCCTCTGCTCCGTCTCCCTCAGCGTCTGATGATACCAAGAACGACGACACGGCGCTTTTGGCGACCTGATGGCTAGCTGCTCGTGCTCATGGCTGTATACCTATACCCCAAAACATGCCATCAGAACAGCGTGTGGATGTCCGTATATTATCGTTTGCAGGTGACCCAGTAGGTTACAGACTGAGTCGGTTTCTCGTCCTGGCTTATATCTACCGTCGGATTAATGAATATTTGGGTACTCTCGCTCGTCGCCGATGTATTCTTTCATTCCCTCACAAAACTGCCTACGATACAGCTACATGGCAAAATTACTGTTTGATTGCCAGCACGAATGGCCTTCATTCAGACTCGGAGCCGAATCCAGATGGCTCACTGCCACATATGCTGTTGGCCTGTATCCCAACCATGCTGTGCAGCCAGTAACTCTGACTTCGACGACCATGATACCCTGATGCACCCGCTTGTGATTCGTGCCATCAAGGCTAGATTGTTCGCACTGGGCCCGCAGTAGTGCTGTTGCCATCTGTCATGGTATAAATTCCATAACGGACCGCACATGCTAGCAGCTCGCACCCGCAACTTCGCCCTTCCGAGTCCGCCGCTATGGCCTCCACTGAGACGTTATTTGACTCAGATGTTCTGGACCGTATCATAAACGACGCCGCTTGGGCCCTTCGGAACCGCAACTTAGATTTGGACTAGCACTGGCTCGATGCCAGGAACAATATAATAGACCTGGTGACACATACGATCGGGCTCGGTATGTTCTCTAGCTTTGATCACTTCATGCTCCGGGCCCTTCACGCTCACAGATTTACCTAGGTCTCTTTACATCTATCGCCGTAGCTTTGCTCTACATCGCCATGTACGTGTCCATGATATAACGGCGACTGGTACTCGGCCAAAACTGATATCTTTTCGGCAGCTCGAGAAAGTGGAGAGATGGTGTGACAGCACTCATTCTCATCACTGTCCTCCCGGACTGCTTGTCCCAATTCACCATATGGGCGGCAATTCTTTCGAGGCTTGCGCAAGCGTACTCTTTGATGCACGCCAGCATACTCGACACCGGCGTTCTGGCGGACAGGATACGCACATGCCTCATCAACCAGGAATGCGACGAAACGCTGGCATATCATCTCTGGAACAACAAGCCCGAATATACGGCCAACGGATGCGTTGGTACCGCATTGATAGCTTCAGACGTGAGCTTTCCCCTCATGCATTTTGGTGGTGATCTGCTGATTCTCGTGTTACTTCGATGATCACGTTTCGTAGCGGATCCTGCATGGCGCGGTGATATCCGGCGCGGCAGTCGTTTTTCTGCTGAGTGCTAAGCGGCTAGGGGTGGTGACCGGATCGCTCTTGTTTGCCCCGTTCCTGGCGGCTTGTGGTATGTGCAGTCTGCGTCCCCATTAATGCGATACACCCGCTTCACTTGACTTCACAGTCTCCGCGGCCATGCACGTCAACCGCATCTGCATCCCGGAGCCCATCGAGGTCCCCGGTGCCACGTTTTTGAAGATGACCATCGGCTGGGAGGTGTTCAAGCCGAAGGGCATAGACCTCACCACGACGCGACTGTTGCAGCTCACGATGGCGGTAGCGCTGCTGCTCATCGTCCATCACTTTTGGTGCGTGACTCCGTGCTATGCCGCTGTATTCCACACTCACTATCCCCACGGCCGGGACATCACAGGATGAACCGCGACGCGTTAAAGCTGTTCCTCAAAGACGGTCCCAAACGCGGTCACTTTACCTACTGGGTGGTTGTGACGTTCGTACTGCCTATGTGCGTGAACAAGGTGCGTACGCTGACCGTGGTTTTCTCCCCCGGGTCGCACCCTTGGGACCGTCGCTGATCATGCCGGATTCTGGCTTGTGCAGGCATGGTATTGGTTGAGAGCCGCATACCGTCTTCAAGGACCGCATACGCCGGTCCTCCAGTACGCCTTTTTCTCCGCTGGCGATGCGCTCCTTGTCCCACTCATGGTACGCCTCTGTCATCACCAACATCTCTCGACGATTGATACGAACGACGCGCCATCTATAGGTCATCTATCCTGGTCTTGCCCAGGTGGTACAGAAGATCTGGAAGGAGCGCAATCCCGAAAATGCAGTCATCCCTACTTCGGAGAAATCTGACACGCCAACTTCTACTGGCGACGCCGAAAAGAATGAGTGAGCGTCGTAAACGAAGCACCGCTGAGAGAATGGTTATACAAAGCGGGAAACATTGGTTTAAATTTTTGCACTGCCAATATCTTGTAGAACTAACTTAAAGTTATGGTTGTATGATCGCTCGACTAGTTTGGACGTACTATGCTGGATGAGCCAAGTTTTCAGAGATAGCTGAGCGCGCTCGGAGCCGAATTCGATTGGATCACCGGTGTGTCGATGATGCTGTGCTGCACGGGTCCGAAGTGACTCTAGCACTTCTAGGCTCTGACTTCAACGTACACCTCGTGTCGACAATACAGGCTCGATCGCATTGGGCCCGCCGGGCAGTGTTTTGTTGCCATCTGTCATGATGGGAATGTTAAAGCGGACCGCGCACTGCGCTGCCAGATCACACCCGTCCTTGGCCAGCAACTTCGCCCTCTCACCGCCGCTATGGACTTCAAGGCCCTATGCAGCCCCACCGACGGTGGTGCGTTGAGCCAGCGCCGCATAGTAACCTTCCTCGCTCTGACACTCCAGAGCCGTGAGACGAAATTGAAAACTTGGCTCTGGTTCGATGTCAGAAATAACATAATCGACGTGGGGACGCGTACGATCGCACTAGGTATGTTCTTCAGTTTCGACCCATTGCGTTTATATGCGGGAAGCCACGCTCATCCAAATGCCTAGGTCTCTATACTTCTGTCGCCCTAATATTGATCTATATCGTTATGTACGTGTCCTACTATGATGAAATAGCAGTCCACCGTCTGACACAAACACCCTTCTCGACAGCTCGCGAAAGTGGAGAGACGGCGTGACGGCACTCATCCTCTTCGCCGTCCTCCCACACTGCATAACCCAATTCGGTGTATGGCTCACGGCACTTTCGAGACTTGCGCAGCTGTACTCCTTGATGCACGCCAACATCCTCGACGTCGGCGGTCTGGCAGGCATTATATCAAGCTGCCTCAACGACAACGGCCCATGCGGCGATGCCCCGGTATCCGCCATGAACAACGAGTCCGAGTACACTGCCTTCAGATGTGTCGGTACAGCTTTGCTCGCCGCGGACGTGAGCGGTCCTTCTACTCTTCCTTGTGGGCTAGCCTTCTCATGCACCGCCGCTCCCTAGCGAGTGTTACACGCCGCGGCGATCTGCGGCGCGACTGCCGTCTTCCTGCTCAGTGGGAAGCGGCTTACAGTGGTGACCGGATCCCTCTTATCCGCCCCGATCCTGGCAGCCTGCGGTATGTGCAACTCCCGTTCCTAGCAACGCCGGACGCCCGCCTCACCCGACTTCTTAGTCTCCGCGGCCATGCATGTCAAAAGTGTCTGCCATCTCTCGGAGCCCATCACGATGACTACCTCCTGGGAGGTGTACAACCCAGAGGAGATAGACTCCACCACCGCGCGGCTGCTGCAGCTCACGCCTGCGGTATCGGCGCTGTTAGTCGCCCACCAATATCTGTGCGTGCCAACGCCCTGCGGCGCCGTTGTCTTCGATGCTCACCCTCCGCATTGCAGGGTGAACCGAGAAGCGCTGAAACAGTTTCTCGGGGTGGGGGACGTTCCCAAAGGCCGTCGGTTGATCTACTGGATAGCTATCACGTTCGTCCTGCCTTCGTGCGTGAACATGGTGCGTGCGCCGGCCGTGGCTGCTTCGTCTGACACCGTGACCGTCGGTTTTCACACTTGATTTCGTGGCTCGTGCAGGGATGGATGGCGTTGCGCAGCGCATACTACGAAGGGCCACAGACGTCGGTCCTCCAGTACACATTCTTCTCCGCAGGCGATGCGCTCCTCAAACCACTTACAGTACGCCTCTCTCGAATTTGACCTTCTGTGAGGTAAGACCCTCATGATATATCATTTCCAGGCCATCTATCCCGCTCTTTGCCAGCTCGCGGAGAAGATCCGAGACGAAAGCCGTACCAAGAATGACTCGAAAGTCATCTCCGCCCAAGAGAAATCTGACGCGCCAGCCTTTGCTGATGACGCCAAAAAGAAGGAAAGCATCGTAGAAAAACAGGTGGATGATGCTCCGCCAGGCGAGTAGCCACGCGTAGAGTTTGTGATTTGTAGAGTATGGCGCAACTGGCGTTGCAATTGATCTTCAACATATTATTTAAACCTCCCCGGACACTACGCTGTACACAGGTAGCACCAGACATATCCAACACCATAGCACAGATCGGAAAAGTAAAAACGCACTGCTTGCTATATATCCAGTTGGAGGCAATATTCACCTCACTTAAAAACCCACCCCTCAGAGATCAGTCCTCTTGTCGTACCGCGCCATGACGGGCTGCGCGCCACTCCGCTGCAGTTCCGCGGCGACGCGCTCTGCGCCCTCCATGATGCGCAGCAAGTTCCCGCTGGTCAGCCCGGCGAGCTCCTGGGCGTTCCAGCCGCGCTTGTACAGCTCGGCGACCTATCGCCACGCGTCAGGCTCGTAAATCGAAGTGCTCATCCAGACATCACGTACCAGGTCAGGATACTTCGTGACGTCCTCAAGGCCGACTGGCACATCCCCGATGCCGTCGTAGTCGCTCCCCAGTCCAACGCTGTATCGCCCTATAAGCAACAAAGTCTGCGTTGCTCTGATTTACGGCTGCTTACTGTTTCCTGCCAGCGACCTTGCCGATATGCTCGATGTGGTTCGCGACGGCGTTGAGGTCGGCCTTTCCAGGCGGCGCGACGAAGTACGGCGCGAAGTTCACCTAGAGCAAGAGGCAATCGATCAGCGCATTTCCGATCCTCTCTCATAATTCGACCGTACCATGACCACCGCGTCCGTCTGGTTCGGCCCGGTCCCAATAAGCTCAAGCACATCATCAGGCACATTTCGCGGCACGTCGTGCACCGCGCGCGCAGACGAGTGCGACCATATAACCGGCGCCTTCGAGTGCTTCAACGCCTGCTTCGCGGTGTCGTCCGAGGTGTGGCTGAGGTCGACGAGCACGCCCAGGCGGTTCAGCTCCTCGACGAGCGCGTACCCGTACTCGGAGAGTCCGCCCCAGCGCGGCTCGAGTCCAGGCTGGATCCCGCACGAGTCCGCGAACGCGTTGTGGCACGCGTGCGTGAGGGTCACGTAGCGCACGCCCAGCTCGTGGTACGTCCGCAGGACCTGGAGCGAGTTGCCGAGCTGGTGGCCACTAGGGTGGGGTGAGTGTGCGTGCGTGCTGAAGGGGGAGGGTGATTTACCCCTCGACACCGAGTAGGCTGGCGATCTTGCCGCGGCTCATGGCAGTCTTGACGTCCTTGGAGGTGAGCGCATAGCTGAACGTCTGTGGAGAGGGTACAGGTTTACACTGAAGGTATAGAGTATATTTATGTGCATGCACTCACATCAGGGTACTTGTTGATCAGCAGCTTCGCGATGTCGATTTGCTCCAAGGTATCGCTGCAGTGCTCGATTGATAAGACTCCCGAGATGACTCGATACGCGTCGTACAAACGTACCGGACACGCCAAGTTGCATTCAGGAAGTCGTCGCCCTCATCAGGCCCTGGGCAGTTGACGTACACAGACCAGAAGAAGCCGCCGACTTTGCCCTCCGCTAGGCGGGGAATGTCGAGATGGCCGGGGAACTCCTTGGACAGGTCCACAGCAGAGGCGTTGTTCGCGAACAGCTCACGAACCAGGATAGGGAGATCTGCAGGAGCAGAGCGCGTTAAGCCCGAATAGTAGATTTATGGACCGCGAAGTAGTACGAACCGATATGACCGTCCTAGCGACGAAGGATGAGTGCCTGCCAGACCGCTCCTAACAGGGCATGGTGCTTACGATGACGGGGGAGTTCTTGAGTACTATCAAGGCAGCCTGGTGCGGATCCTCCGGTAGGTGTCCAATCCCGGTAAACGTGTCCCACAAGAATAGGAATAATACGAGTGCCACGAGGAATGCGGTGGTGAGTACGCCATAAGTAATGGCGCGGACCGTCGCCGCGCGCCGAGCATTGTCGGGAGGAGCGTTAGGGTTGCGGGCGAGGTTGGGGATGTTCTCCCCGAGGAGGGGCGCTGTCTCGCCGTTCTCCGGCATAGTGGTGGGAAGGAAAGGGAGAGAAGGGGTGGTCCGCTGCGGCTCTGGTGTGGCAAGCCTGAGCTGCGACGGCGGGTGCTATCGAATGCGCCGCAGAGATCGGCAAGCGCGCTGACGCAATATGGGCGCCTACCGGTAATTGACTCTTCGGTCCGCTAAATCCGAGCGCGTCCGTGCCTTACGTTGGTCGCCGACGGGTGAAGTGGTTATACATGGTCTAGCATTACAGAGAGAAATTCGAACGAGAGATACAACAGTGATACAGCTAGTGGTACGCTAGAGTGTCCTACGTCGAGCGCCCCTTCTTCCATTGCTTCTTCTGCACAGACGCTGCAGCCTTGTTGCCGAACAGAAACCGCGACGTCCGCTTGTCAGCCCCGGTCTTTCGGGATACATAAGCGGACCCCGAGAACAGAAGCTGCTCTCATGATAGTCAGTGGGCGTGGCATGCAATGGTGAAACTGGAGAGGTTACTTACAGCCCAGAGTCCCCAGAGTCCGATGGTGCCTGAGCCGAGGAACACGAGAAAGCCTAGAGGGCCCACGGACTTCGTGTTGTACGAGATGAAGGAGATGAGAACACATGCTACAGAGAGGGACCCCAAGAGGGGGTGTCCGGGTGCCCCTCGGTTTGCTGACACGTCCAAGGGGTCCAACGGGATCTGAGGTAAAGCTAATTAACAGGTGCTAAAAGTACGTGATGTAGGAACTTACATTGAATATCAATGCGAGCGCGATAGCGAAGACCAATATGCCGGTGTGGAACGCCATAAAGGACTCGAGGGGCGTCAGAGCAGCCCTCCGCTCAGTGCCTGTTTCGGACAGGAAGAGGAGCAGTCTTGGAGACAGTATCAAGGGAACCGCGAGCACTACAAGCCTACGACGCGTTCGCTGAGCGTGAGTACCTTTCTTTTCAGACAAAAGATGAATACGCACAGAACTGCGGATGCCCATGCCCATGCATGAATCACTCCATCGTCTACCGCAGGGAAGTTGGTGTCCGGCAAGGGGGCAGTCTCGGATGTGTGATCAGGCTGAGTTCTTGTGGTGGACTTTGACAAGTCTTCTAGCTCAATATCAACAGCCATGGTGGAAGCTAATGGTCGTTCGGTCAAGAGAGACGTGAGGTACAGACGCGAGTGGTAGAAGGACACGAGTTGCCGCTGCGGAGACGTGTTCCTCAGCCACAAGCAAGGCGCGCATACTGCCATGACGTCACACTTGCTTAATCGGTAGGTCTCTCTATTTGCCCGTATTAGGATCAGAAGCTATCGCCCCCAACCACTCAACGCCATCGTCATTTACCAGCGTTCTGCCATCACTAGTTGTGTAAGGACGCGTCCATCCCATCATTGCAAATGGCTCAAACAGTTTCACAGCGTATATGGAACGCCCATGCCTCAGGCTCGACGATCCACCCTCCTACAGCCATTTTCTCCACACGTACCTGTTGCCCAACCAACCACTTATCATTGGCTCATCTCTCATAGCCTCCTGGCCAGCATATAATCTCTGGAGGCGAGCCGGAAACCAAACTAAATGGGAACACCTGAAGGACGTATATGGTGACTTGGAGGTCACGGTTGCCGACTGCGCTACCCGCGAGTTCAGCGACCAACGGCGCGACCAGAGGCTCTTCCGGGACGTCGTCTCCTTGTGGGAGGCGGGAGAAGGTCAGAGCTTATACATCAAAGACTGGCACCTCGCCCGCACTCTCACTTCCAAAAACCCTGCCCACGACATGTTCTATACGACGCCGGAGGTCTTCCGCGACGACTGGATGAACGCCTACTATTCGGCGCACACAGAAGACGACTTCCGTTTCGTATACGTGGGGGCTGCGGGGACGTTTACGCCGCTGCATCGGGACGTCTATACCTCGTATTCGTGGTCGACGAACGTCTGCGGGCACAAGCGATGGTGGCTGTTCCCCCCGGAGCAGACGCACCTTCTCTTCCGCAAAGGCGGAGAGGAACACATGGAGACTGCGTACGACGTCCGAGATGTCGACCCGTCCAAGTACCCCTTGTTTGAGCAGGCAAGACCTATCATTGTTGAACAGGAAACTGGTGAAACCATATTTGTGCAAGTACCTTGAGCGTTCGATGGGACGCACCGTGCTGATCCAGCCTTTTTTCGTCCTAGTCCGAGTGGATGGTATCACCAGGTCGAGAACCTCACGGACTGCATATCCATCAACCACAACTGGTGTAACGCTGTGAACCTTCCCTCCCTCTACGCCTCCATGTGCGCAAAAGTGCTAGAGGTCGAGCATGCCCTCGAAGACGTCCGGGAGCTGCTTTCTCAAGGCGCCGTACAGTCAGCGGACCTAGACCTAGAGGCGTGGAAGCAAGAGTGGGTCTCGATCGTGCAGGACGTCGTGGAGAAGGATGCCGGCTGGAAGTACGTGCATGTTTGTCAAACTGTGCGGTGCCGGAGCACGATGTTGACACCTATTACCGTTGTCAGCTGGACGACCTTCTGGCGAATCATCTTACACGCCCTGCGCCTCGCTATGGGTAGGCCATGTCTCGTCGTCGATACCCTGTGGCCACGCACCCCATCCGAACTTATGCCGTCCCTGGACTTCATCAAGACCCGGGTCAGGGCATGTTACGAGGACTTTGTGAAGCGTCCTGAGAGTGAGCGTAGTCTTGTTGCCGGTCTTGAGGAAGTGCTCGTTAATGTGAAGGAGTTATTGGACGAGTAATTGAAGGTACGACATAGGTTATCATCCATGCTGTCCTACCAACTTGAACCTACATATCCAGCTGCAAATACAACGAGGTTCGTTGATTTGAGCAGTCCCTTGAAGAATACATCGCTCGACTAGGTTGAACCTGATCAGACAGGCCCTGAAGGTATGAAGCAAACTCACCGAAGTTGGGAACGATCAAGCATTCGCTGGGCAGCCTACTCTTCCAGGCCGAGAATATTCAGGTATCCGCATATCTTACGCACACCAGCACACATAGACAGCAGCGCTCGTCCGCCGAGCGCGAATAGTATACAGTGTATTACAGCCGGTAGCAGGAACTGTGATAAAGTACGTGAGAGTGAGATCAACTACAAGAGGACTGTCCCAGCGCGCGCAGGCGCAGATCTACATTTCCTACACCCCGCCCCGCACATGATCAGAAGCCGCCCGGCCACCCGTTCCCCTGGATCATCGCCGCGCGCGACGGGTGCACGCCCGCCGGCGCCGGCGGCTGCGCGAACCCGGACGGCCCTGGTTGCTGGTACGAGGGCGTCTGGAAGCCCGGTGCTGGTGGCGCGCCGTATTGCGCACCGCCGTACTGCGACATGCCGCCATATGCGGGCGGGGGCATCGAACCCGGGGGGGCGACGCTTGGGTGTGTCGACGCGCCACCGTACGGATTGGGTGTGCGGCCCACCTGTCGCGCAGACATGTGCCCAGGAGTGGAGTGTCCAGGTGCGGGTGTCCTGGCAGCAGGTGTCCGACCACCGTATGGTGTCTTGCCTCCGGGTGCGCCTCCGAGACCACCACCAAGTGACATGGATTTTTGTCTGGTCTGAAGTTAGCACAAAGCTCGGCGTCATGAGGGAAATAGGTACATACCGGACTTTGAAAGCGTCACACAACTCTGGCACACCTGCCGCCGGCGTATCGAAGAGGTAGTAGGCATGTGGTGATACACGGACAGGCTGGAGACACGTAAGCGTAGGCTCACATAGAAGTGATGCCAAAGTACATACCCATGTCTGCACCGTCGAGTTCTTGTTCGCGAGGTAGCACAGGTTGAAGTGCCCTGGCTTCTTGCGATTGAGGGTGAAGCCGTATGCACTCTTCGAAGGGTTCGCGGCGACGAAGTTCCGCAAGAAGAGGTCTGCACAGACGCTGCATTAGCAATATAGAAGAGACCATTTGACGTCGGTACTTACGAAGATCGTCCTCCGTCCCGGGCTTGAACTTCTCATGCACCATCAGTTCTTCCACCTTTCGTCCCATGGCTTGAACGTGGTTGACGATCAACTCATCCAGATCGGAGAATTGATGTGCTTCAACAACGAACTTCGAGCCTGCACCCTGTCCGGAGGGATCCGCGTTCAACTCGACGACGTCTGTGGTTCATCACTGTGATCAGCAATGGCGCATTGAACATCCATGTGGCTACATACCGATGTGCTGGTACAGCTTGTCGTCCACCTTCCAGGTGACCGCGAGATGGTTGCCACCCTTGGAGGACGGACGAATGACGACATCGCCGCGTTGTTGCTTCTCGAGGTACTGCTCCGCCTGCTGTGAATTGAAGTTGTGGAAGTTCGGATGCTTGATGACCCGCCGTGTCCTGCCGACCGCAGCCTGTGCCTTGCGCGCCTGCATCTCCTTGTCGCGGTCGTGCTGGGCGTGATCCCAGGCATCGTCGTGCTTGACGCGGCGGAACTGGCTATCACCAGCGCTGACATCGCTATCACGAGAGGACAGCTCGACAGTGAACTGGTCTTGGCTGAGATCTAGCTTGACGTCTATGATGACGCCGGAGATTGTCTGTCCCTGCTTCACCATCGCGGCGCATGGATGCCCTTCGTCCGTGAGATATCTCCTGGCAATCATGCCCTCGATGCCGGAGTCGAGGCGCACGATGACGAAGTTCTCCTTGACACGAACGACCTGGACCGAGACGAGGATACCGACACGGAGCGTCCGCTTCGACTCCCCGGTGAGCATCGTGAGGACTTCCCAGTCGTTGGGCTGGATGAACTCCGGGCGTCGCTCGCCGAATGGATCGATCAGCTCGGCGCGGATGACGTTCAGCGTGTGTCGCTTCTTGTCGTTGTTCGCTTCGAACATGTTGACTGCGAAGTCATCTAGATTGAGGTCGTCGAGCTTCTTGACGTTGTCGTCGTCCTGCATGATGACGGCGACTACGTGTGAAGGGTGCTCGTCGTGGATATCTTCCTCGTCAAGTTCGAGGGCATCCGTGGCCATCTTGCGGGCTAGCTCGTAATCCTCTGGATGAACGCGGGTGCTGTCAAGCGGATCCGGGACGTCAATTTCTTCGCCATGACGGTTCTTCGCGGGCTTCGGCTCCGAGTCTTGGACGATGCGAAGGAAACCAGCGGCGTTCAAGAAGATTTTCGTGGTCAGGAGGCCATTCTTGATGAACTGATCTCGGTTCACGAGGTTGCCACCCTACACACGATACGTTAGGACTGAAAAAGTATGTGTGTAATGAAACAAGCATACCATGGAGGCGATCTTCTTGACTAGAACCTGCGCTTTCCGAGGACCAAGACCGCAAATGAACCGCAGAAGATGTTGGTAGTACGAATCGGTGACAGCGCGGTTGATATCCACGCCAACCTTGTTGACCGCGTCGACGAGTACACGCTCCAGGGCGGAGAGCAGTTTCTCCTTCGGAACCTGAAAGAAGTGGGATGAGTCAAAGTCGTTGGTAGTGGGGGCACTTCGTTATGCTCACTAGCTGCTGATACTCGTCCTCAAAGTTGATCGCCGTGATGTCAGAGCCCAGGGCAGCATACTCGTTGAGCGGACTCTGCACATATCGCGCCAGGCCGATACAGTACTTCGAGAGGGCGGTCAAGGCACTGAACTCCTCGGCTGCGCGCGGGCTGTTCTGATAGATCCGCGCAACCTCGTCGTGCACGTAGATTACCGGCGTAGTGGGCACCTCGTCAGAACTAGTCTTCGTGCTATCAATGAGCTCCTTGATCCGCCGTGCAAGCTTTGTGGTGGCGATGCTGAAACCTCCGATCGCGATGACGTCGGGTCGACGTCGCTTCATCATATCCATGAACTCGTCTTGGTTCTCGGTGTTGACCAGGTTGTCGAGCTTTGTGTGCTCGCGCAGCCGGCCTGCTTCGTCAATGAAAACAATTGCGATGGAGTCCTTGTGAGGGTCGCCCTTGCCCCATGACATAGCCATAACGGAAGGTGTATCTCCCCGCTTCATCGCTGGCGAGGCATACGGTGCAACGTCGATGCGCTATGAAGTGTGGTTAGAACAGAACCCAGTACGCATGACGACCGTGCTCACCTCTCGGAGGCTTTGCGCGCATTGCTTCGCAAGGTAGTCTTCGGTCTCTTCTCTGATCCACTCGCGCGTCCACTTGATACCCGCGGGGAGGAGATGGTGCTCGAGCGTTTCTTGGATGACGCGCGAACGCTCCTCGTTCCAGGCTCGTGCGGTATCGCTGAAGCTGTCGGAAGCAAAAGCGTCATTGAGCTTGCGCTCAAAGTTCGCCTTTGCATCTGGGCGCAGGGTGATCGAAACTGTGACTAGATGCTCCGACTCGGCAGCAAGAATGTTGAGGAACTGTGGCGATTGCAGCATGTCTGCGGCGTTCTTGTTGAGCAAGTACTTGAAGTTCTGGAGGAAAATGAGTAAATGACCAAAGTCGTAGGACAGGCTTACTCACGAAATACGGGTGATGCTCGTCGATCTTCGAGATACCTCGTTCGGTAGGGGTCACCGATACCACGGCATTCGCTTTGAAGGTATTCCGTATTTCGTGCCGAAGGAGAGGGTCCTTCCCAAGCTCTGTGGCGATGATCATCCGAGCTCTGGAAAGGAGCTCTTCGGCAGGCTGCGCGCGCGTTGCGTCAGGGTCAACGAATTGCTCCGCAAACGCCAAAGGATTTAGCTCCTGCTCCTCGACGAAGTGGGTGTTATGATCAGAGATGAAGTTGAGGACGACTTCGTGAGGCTTGATGCCGAAACCCTGTCATATAGGCCTTAGCTTCCATGTAGAGAACATGCACACCAACACACGTACCTCAGCAAGCTTCGAGACTATGCTCTTCTTCGCCAACTCGTAGGCGGAAACGCGGCTAGGCATCTTGTGCTTGCGGACTTCACCTTGGTCTTCGTCGTCGTGGAAATGAACGTCGAACTTGCTCTTCTGCCCATCGCGGTATTTCATACCGAGCCACTCGATGGCGTCCGCGGTCATCTCAGCCGTCTCGACCCGCTTGCGCACCTCATGGTCGAAATAATCGTCAGAGACGCCGAAACGAGCGTAGAGAGCATCCAACGCGGAGCGGCGCTCTAGCAGCGAGCGGAACTTCTGGCCGACGGCGTACAAGCGCCACAGATCCTCGAGTGAGAGCAATTCCACGGGGGCACGGGGATTCTGCGGGTCGAAGTAGGAAATGTAGTCCCGCTTGTGGGTCCAAACGTAAGGGACCTCGAATTCGGAAACGAAGAGGTACCGCAGAGCGCAAGTGATGGCTTGTACTAAGTCTGACAGCAAATGGTGGTACTGGCCGTCTCCTCGGAAGAAGTCGCGTTCTTTTCGGTTTGAAAGACGGGTGATCACCCAGGATGCCGCGTCGTCCAGGTCGTTTTCAGTGAGCGGCTTGTGTATTGACAGAGTGGATGAGGAGGAGAGAGAGGAGGTGGCAAGCTGCAGTCGTTCCGGTATGTCTTGAGCTCGAATAAGGTCGTCGTCTTCCGTCAATAACCTCGCGCGGATTTCCGAGGGTTCGAAGACCTGTGTCAATCTCAGCAACTCTCGACTAACTCAGACACGGACTACGTACGTCTTGATATTTCATCTCAGGCTTTGCCTGTTCTGCCTCATACGCGTTCTCCTCATCATCGACGAGTGCCCAGTCATAGTCGTGACCGTCACCAAACACTTCGTGGATTTCCTCCCAAGCGCTGCAGAATTCGTCGGTGATTAGTATGACTGTGAGGAGAGGGAATACTCACTTCTGGTCAATCCCAGCCAATTCGGGACGCGAGCCGAATGCCCTACGCCTAGCCTTCTCCAGCCGTCTCCTCTCCCTCCGCCGTTCCTCGCGCTCACTCTCATCCAGGGCCCCGCCCGCTTCCTCCTCGTCCTCGTATTCGATGAAGTTGTCCATGTCGTCCATGTCAACATCGTCGTCGTCTCGGCCAGCAGCCGCTCTCTCGTCATCCCAAATGTTGTGGATGTCATTGACGCGAGGGAAGTCGTCATTGTCAAGGTCTTCGTCGGAAGACTCAACCACGGCTCGCGCTCTAGACGAAGATGGCGCAGGGGGCGATTGGGCGTCGCGTCCCGGACGTATGCGGGTGAGCCGACGAGGATGGGAGGCACCAGTGTTCTCCTCCAGTAGCTCGAGGTCATCCTCGTCGAGGGCATCTTCCTCCTCGTTGTCTGTGAATATGAGAGGAAAGTGGTGAGTTGAGAGTAAGCCACATTCATGAGGGCGTATACATACGGGATCGGTGGTGACGCTTCTTGTGCCTCTTCCGACTCTTATGTCTCTCTTCCTCTTCTTCCTCTTCCTCATCTTCGTCAACAATGAAGCCCTCCCTAATCCTCCGCTCTTCCTCCTCGTCCTCTTCCGGTTCCTCTGAGCTATCATCAGACGCGCCAGCAGGAGCTACAGCGTCGCCTTCCTCTTCTTCCTGTCCGCTGCCCTGCATAGGGTCATCTTCATCGTCGCGAGGCGCATGTTCATGGTTACGGACGGGGGAGGACATGACGAAAGCAAGGAGGGTGGTCCAAGTGAGGGTCGAACCCAAGTCTTGCCTTTCCTGCACAGTTAGCGCTGGGAAATCTGAGATCGAATCGGCTGACCAAAATGATTGCATGGTTAGGTGAAACGTCAGTTAGTCAGTCTACAATGCTATTACTACCAAGCTTCAAACGTCACTACCGGAGATTCAACTCCGTATTGATAGCAAGGGCCACCATAAGGCTCTCATAATCAGCTGGTGTCACTGGCTTCTCTTCTCTCGCCACGAATTACTTTCGACATCTTCCCAAGCTTGTGGTGTCGCCAGGAGGCATGCACGCTCCAGCGGCGCACCAAGAGCCCTCAATCCACACTCAGCTCACCCATCCATTGGCCCGGTCAGGTCGAATAAAAGAGACGTTGCTCACGTAGCCAACTCCGAATAAGTGTACGCGGGGTCGGATGTTGCACCGACTTGTACTTGCATCAAGGACCACATCTACTGTCAACTCCTCCGCCTCGAGAGAATGCCCTACTCATCCTCTTACTTCACTTCGCAATGAAATGCTAGCGCTACAGAAGATGATATCGGTGAGCTCTTCTCAAGCTTTTCATGAATATCTTGACGAGGCTAATGATCTATGAGTGCACAGGAGGCTACCCCCGCTGGGTTACGGTCAAATGACCGAGAAATTGCATTCAATGATGTCCTGCTTCATAGTAAGTAGCCCCTCGTGCACGTGGCTGACGCCTGAAGTACTCATACACATGCCCTGCAACTCGTCATTATCATGGTTGGCTGCTATAGATTCACACCCCTATGGCTCCCTATACGCCTCACCGTTGCATTGCGGCCTCAGACCGGGGGCATACCGCAGGACGAACTATCCATCTCAATCAAATCGCGGACATGCCGTCGTATGCCCGCGTACACAGCGTCGCAGTAGCGTCGCACATCAAATACGCACACAGCTTTACCCCGATGCTTCGGTACGCACCGCATACTCACGATAGACAGCAGGAGCAGGATCCCGCAGCCCAACTATATGTATCGGCATTCTCGTCGTCAGATCTGCAGATACTCGCGAATCTGTCGCAAGCTCACAGCGCTCACCATCAGCTAGTCCTCATCACATCACGTACAATGTGGCGAGCTTGGGAATCAATCTTAGACTTCGGTGGCCGGCAGGCTTCAAGAAGCGCTAGGTCCGCATGTACCCAGCCATGCTGAAGCTCAGAATCGGCCACGCAGTGGGCGTTGGTATTTTTGCAGTACTATCGTGCGTCTAAATGCGTCGTATGTATGCAGCCGTGCTCGCAGCACAACCTCTGCAAATTGGATGAACCGTTTTCCCCAGTCGAAGCCTAGTGTGGGTTGCGCGGAATGATTGTAGCCCGGGCAGGGCTCCGAATGATGCTCAGTCGTCTTGAAACCATGCATATTTGTTGGTGATCTACGTACGTTCCCGTCATTAACTCATTCGCTGGTGAATTTCATTCACTTCGTGTCGTTGCCCGCACAGCAACTTGACAGATAGGACGCCTCCAGCCTACGGCGCCCATGAGGATAGGTGCGACCGGTGCATCTCAGCTTCATATACAGGAATATCAATCCCGAGCCGTCAGCACCATCTCGTTGGTCGACCTCGCGCCGCATAGAACGACCATTGCATCCGTCTTCAAGACAGGGTTATAACAGCTCCCCAAGTCAAGATTCGGCCATCCACATCCTCGCCATGGACAAACTCGCAGTTGAGCTGCTCACTCTCATATCCTTCTACGCATGCACCGACGGCGGCCCGACCGGTTGCTCCCTCTCTCTCGTCTCGCGACGCATCCGCGAGGTCTCCCGCCCTGCCCGCTTCTTCTCTGTCTCACTCATGACCTCCCCCACACAAATCGAGCAGTTCCTCGAGTGTCTCCAAAATGAGCGCGCACGCGCCACCGACATGCTCCCCCGCGTCCGGCACCTCTGTCTTTCGCTCTTCGGCAACGGCACCGCAACCACTATATCCACTCCGCCAGCTTCATCATCATCCATGTCCATGCTCACGCCGGTGGGGCCACCAAGGTCGCGCGTAGAGTTCCTTGCGGCCCAGCGGCGACGTGCACAGCAGTGGCACACGGGGCAGGACAACCTCGATGAGCAGTATGGGCGCATCATCCCGGCGCTCATCCGCGCGGTTGCCCCTGACGTGCATACGTTCGCTTTCCTGCAGGCGCAGTGGCGGAGCACAAGCGTCGTGCGCTGCGTGTTCCCACAGCTACGCGAGCTCACGCTTGTCGGTGGCGACCCGACCTTCCAGCCGTTCGCGTTCGTATCGAGCGACAAGCCGCTGTACCCCGCGCTCAAACGCCTGCACCACATCCTCGCGTGGGTTGGGAAAGACGTCGACTTCATGCAGTGGGGCTTGCACGCGCCGAACGTGACGCACCTGCGCGTGTCCCGGCTGGACTACCACCCGCGCATCACGGTCGAAACGCTTGATCAGGCCATTGGTGCGCGCATCCCTTTTGCCTTCTACGCTCTTGTGTACTGAATCCCCATGTGTCACAGGCGAAAACGAGCCAGAGTGCTTCCCGCACCTGCAGAGCGTGGTCATCCAACCGTGTCCAGCGCCCCCGCCCGTTGCACGGATGGACCCTACTCACCTCGCATTCCGCGACTACCTGGTGTATCTGGAACGCCTCGCGGGGCGGGCTCGCGTCCCCGTGAGGGTGCTCCCGCCGCTCGAAATGCCGAAGCTCATGCCTGGGGTGGACCCGCAGCAGAAATGCATCCACCGTGTGAAGGAGGAGTGGCTCGACCGTGTAGAGGGCGACGGGGATGGTTGCTGGCGGGAGGGAATGCACGGGCGACAGGCTCCTATCGCGTGATTACTGTGATTGGGACGTCGATACTGTTACGGCGTACGATTGAAAGGGTGCGATGCACATGTTTCCTGATACTTCTGAAGCTGACGAATTTGTCGATACGCGCTTCCTTGGATCATCGCATATTCTTGATAGTTGGACGGCGGGCGCTGATAGATGGTCAAAGTATGTGTGTACGCCCCATCCTAGCGCAGATATAACTTCCGCTCACTGCCGCCCCACAAGATGTTTCAGAGTAGCATGCGCCTGTCTATACAACACACATCAGCACCTAGCCGTCCTTACCATCATGCTTTCACATTTTTGAAAGCTTGTACGTCAAGCGGTCGAGCGTTTCCTGCCACACGGACTTCCCAAGGTAGCAGCCGCAGTCCGCCGGATCTGATCTGCTTCGAGTCATACTTACCTTGCCCGAACATTGCAGTACATAATCTTGAGCTGCTGATGACACATTTAATCCCCCTTGCTGGTACTGATACCACCGAGATACCGCTAGCATGGCACGGCCGCAACGCCTGCTGGCAAACATCCCTTTGGGACCACCACTACACGATGTCGGCCCCGCTTCTCCTCCCACGGATGTGCACGCGTTCTCTCAATGTTTCCTCCCAATTGCGCCGGAAAACGCGCTCTCAACCGCAGTCCTGCCAACCCCGAACGACCTACGCTGCGTGCGCCGTATCCTTGCGCAGTGTGGCCTACCCGCGGAGCTCGTTTTCCTCATCCTTCACGAGGCCGCCTATTACGCCGGCGTGTGTAGTACACTCCGCGACTGGGACCCCGCGCCATACGAGAGCGAGGATAACGACGAGGACAACGCTGATGGAAGTGACGAGGAGGGCGACACAAGCTATGACGCCAGCAACTCTTCAGGATCAGAGCACGGCTCAGACAGTGCTCAGACACCCACTCAGACAAGCATGCTGCGTTGCACCATCATCCGGGTCACTCGTGGGATGTCGACGCGCACACAGGCACGCCCGTCTTGAAGCTCGACTGCGTCGAACCAGGCGGCAGCTGCGCGGCGCGCCTCTGCATGCTCACCTCACCGCTGCCTCACGGCGCCCCGGGCGAAACATGGCGAGCCAGGGCGGTCGTCTGGGACGTCGAGGGCCACGACCAGGGCTGGGGCGGTGAACGGCCAGGTATGTGCCCCACACGTTCCTATACCTGCGCGCGGTGCAGCTGACCCTGGTCGTTCCGCACCACAAGGCACCTTCGACGGCGCATTCTCCTGGTACGAGGCGACTATCATCCGGCCCACGTCCACCGCAGACGCCGCGAGCGACCATCCCGGCCACGCGCTCGCGTCCTGCTGGGGTACACTCAACCAGCCGTACTGCGACACCGAGACGGCGCGTCCTCTCCTGGCCGCGCTCGGCTACACGTTCGTCGAGGCGGGCGGCGATTCCGGCCCAGCATGGTTCGTGCAGCGCAATCGCGTCGCGCGCGAGGATTTCGCGCGCCACCACGTCGAGTGGAGCATAGACGATGCAGTGCTGCCCCCCGGGTCGGGCGCGGGCGCGGGCTTCTTGGAGGCACTCCGCCCAGGGGACGTCGTCGCTCTGTGGATGCGCGCGATGTATCCTGGATGGGGGAATTATCTCCGGGCGGCTTCGTTGAAAGTCCTGTACGACGTGTATTGAAGCGAAATCTGTGAGACTGGTGTGCAGCGAATAGGGTTTTTCGAAACGGCTCACTGTTCCGCTCGTAGATCGATATACATACCCAACTTCTGTGTAGGCTCAAGGCCGACAATGTGACTTGCACTTACTCTTGGAGCTCGAACGGTGTCCAATGCAGGCCCATCTAGCAATTGTGGCATATCTGCAGATGCGATAGTGTAGCATAGCGTGCATGCAAGTCAAAACAATACACAGCAAACGCAGCGGTATACTCTAATTGAACTAGAAGCGTTCGAGCACTCAAACCTGAAGTCCGAATCCCGGGGCGCAGGAGTCGTCCCGCGCAGCCCGAGCTCCTTTTCGCTGCAGTTCGGTAGGATATATACTAGCGGCACACGTCTCTACAGCCGCGACAAGTCGCGACCCCAAATCCCGCTGCACAAAAGCATTAGCAAACATGCATGCCCGCCGCCCCACAAGAACAGCGCAGAAGACGCACCGGACGATCCAGTCGATCATGAGCAGCGCACGCGTGCGCATGCTGACCTGCTCGCTCCAGTACACGCTGCGCCACGCGTACATCGCGGCGAGCCCGCCCATGAAGCTGAAGCGGCCGAGGTCGAAGACGGCCGCGTTCCCGATGTATGCGAGCGAGCCGAGGTGCAGGTACCGGAACGGGCCCGTGACGGCCTCGTCGCCCTCCTCGGGCCGCAGCCCGTTCGCCTCGAGCACCTTGCGCCGCTGCGCGACCTTGGAGAGCTTCGCGCCGAGGTACTTGCCCTGCTGCGATGCGACTTGTGCGGTCTGCGAACGTGGGTCAGTGTGTGAAATTAAGGCGCGTATGGGAACGCGTACGGCGGGCAGGGCGGTGATCTTGTTGCCGATTTCTTGCAGGAGTACCGCGAGCTCGTTCAGCGTGAGGCTGTTGTCCGAGTCCGAGTCGTAAAGGTCGAACAGCTCGCGAACTTTCTGCAGCTGCTCCTCTGCCATGGGAATGCGCTTCTTGATGCGCGCGACTGCAGAGTCCATCAGCGGGAGATTTTGCCTGCGAAGACCGGCAAGCGTACCCATGATCGTCCACTCGTCGTAGTCAATCTTGCCGTCCTTGTTCTTGTCTGCCTCATCCACAAGCTCGAGTAGGTAGGGGACCACAGATGTCTCGATCTGAGTAGCGCGAAAACATGTTAGTACCGTGAATGACTGCCCAGGACTCAAACATACCGTGCTCGCATCGCCAATAGCATACACCTCGCCAAGAGGCGCGCCCTTGACTCTCAAGTGTGCGTCGACCTCGATGGCCTTCTTGTGCACCTGGTTCGGTAGCAGGTCGGCCACGCGCCGGGTGAACGGGTTCATCGCAATACCAGTGCTCCATAGCACAAAGTTGGTCGGGATCTCGTGCGTTTCCGTCTTGCCGTCGGGCCCGCGCCGTGAGTAGGTGACCTTGTCGACATCGACCGCTTGCACGCGCGCGGACGTGATGAGGTCGATGCTGTCGTGCATGAACTTGTCTTCCGCATAGCGCGAGATGGCTTCCGAGTACTGCGGCGGTAGTGAGTGGCCGTCCTGCGCACCCAACGAATAACGTACATACCGTGTTCAGGATATGTTCTCGGCTCTGTATGAGGTGTATCGATACTTCCTGTCGGCAAATTTTGGGGAACTGCACGCAATATTAGCGCACTGCTATTCTTAATCGAGCGTCATACTGACGTAGTTGATGAGGTCCTCTTGGCACAGGTCGTATATTTCCGCAGCTGTTTCAACTCCGGTGGGGCCACCACCGCACACGACGAAGCTGAGAAGCTTGCGACGTTCCTCAGGCGTCGTGGTAGGTAATGATGCTGCCTCAAAGTTGTCTGCACATTTGCGGTCAGCGAGGATAACTCGCGCTTCTGCCGTCTCGCAAGAACGTACCAATTATCCGTTTCCTAATTCCCTGCGCGTCGCTGATTGTCTTCAGCTGGAAGCAATGCTCCAACCCAGGTACGCCGTGTGTACTGGAAGTGGAGCCGACTGCGATGATGAGTTTGTCGTATCTGCCAAACTTAGCCTGGAAGTCTATATTTAGACGGGGAGCAAACCTACGGGATGTACATGCGCTCGCCCTTGCCGTCGGGGCGGATGGTTTCGACCTCGAGCAGGCGTTCAGACATTACCAAGTCAATTGCGCGCGCATTGATGAGATGACCGCGGAGGCGTGCCGCAATCTTGCGGAGAGGTTCAACGAGGGAGCGTACAGACACAGTTCCAACCGCAGCCGCTGAGGTTCGTTGCTGTCAGTGTGCTCGTATGATCGCAAAGTGGAATTACTGACAAGGTAGGAGAGGAGTGAACGTGGTGTATGTCTCGGGTGATACGATAGTCACATGGTAGTCGCCAGGAGAGAGCTTGTCAAGAATGCCAACGGCCTGGAGGTAGAGATGAGGACCTGGGATAAAGCAGGGATATGAGAAAGACGTGGACGTACACCCCAACCACCTCCAACAATAACTAAATGCGGCTTGTGCACCAGGTCGCGGTTTTCATCATCCTCATAGTCGCTTAGAAGCCGTGACAGAACGGGTAGATTCTTGGGTCCGCCACGCTCGGGGTGCAGGGCGCGGGGCGAGATGGGGACACCGTCGATGTGCTGCAGCATGGTGAGGGTCAAGGTGCCATTAAGTGAGCGATACGTTACATACGCGTTCATGGTAGGTGAATGCATCGTGCATGAATATGGCGCCAGTGAGGAGACCGACGCCGAGGACGGAGGAGCCGAGGGCATAGAGAGTGTAACGGCCGATGGTGCGCCAACGTCGGATGGGTTTGGGCGTGGCAGGAGTGGTTGCCTCTGTAGCGAGCGTCCTGGATGAAGCTCTATAGTGTACGAGAGACGCGAGAGGAGAGCGCGTCGGAAAGGCGGCGACCCTGGACAAGGGCCGCGCCTGGAGAGGGCGCATGGCCAACGGTGTCCGGAGCATGGTGGTCGCCGAGTGGGTGGTCGAGCGAGCGGATGCTCGTCGTGGCGGTGGTCGTCGCGCTCGTGTGTGGGGGTGCGCGCGGGTGGACGAGGAGGAAGAGAAAGAGAGATGAGGATAGGCGCAGACAGCGAGGAACCGGGCCCATCAAGCTGAGCGCGAACGGCGCGTCGACGGCCGATGATGTCACCGCCGCTGCAATCCGACGCGCCCGGCGGCAACGCCCTCGGCCCCGCCACAACCGCGTCCTCCTCTCTTCCGCTCACTCACCATCAGAAGCTCAACGCGGCCGCTGCACGCAACTCTGTATGTTCTTCATCGTCTTTATGTCGGTGTTAACGACCTCATCGCGTGAGTTCAAATTTAGAGTTCACTAAGCACAGCTTGTTACTCTTTCTACGACTTATACCCAGGACACGCGATATTCAAAGTCATCGCTCCTTCTCTCCAATCATGAACGCGGCAGAATGCATGCTCACCCACGCCATATCGGCCCTGCAGAAGGAAGTTATCCAGGTCCGCATCTCATAACACCCGTTCAACCACGTCTATCGGAAACGAGGCCGGTTGCCGTAAGATCCTCCGTCGACTCACCCGTTCGCGTAGCGCATCTGGGCCAGAAAGGCAAGTCCTGCCATGTACGTCGACACACTGAATGCGGAGTCATCCCGCTGTCGACCAATGCAGACGGTAATGCATGCAATGCGAGCTACTAGCCGACACACAACGCGGCGTCGCCTGTCGAGGTACATAATATGAGGACATGCAGGGGCATGGTCGAAGGGCCTTCTCCGCCCCCCGCTCAGGCTCGTCCTCTATATGAAGCTCTCCACCCGTTAGATGGCGTCCTCGTCTTTCCCTCTCCCCACAGCTCTCCCAGGAGGGTCGCCCCCACCAGAAATATCAGTGAGCATTGCATCGCACTCTCTTATGGGCACGTATCACGACGCTGATGTGTGCTCTTTCCTTTTGGCTAGCACACAGCCACTACGTTCAACTCCTCGAAACGCAAGCTCGCCGACGATTCACCATCCGAGCGGACCGACAAAACACGACGGACTGACTCTGATCGCCATCATCCGCCCATGTATCTCTCGGCGTACGATGGTCTGCTTGCAGCAGACCAGAGCCAGACGTTCGCTCCCACATTGTTCTGCTACAACAAAATTGCCTCATCCCAAAGTGTGGCAGGCCCATGCCCCAAAGGACAGGCAAGCTCGGCGACCGACACTCGAGCTTCCACCCCGTCTTCCGACTCAGAGGTCTGTCCAGCATAAACTATGCACAAAGTTATGTTGCTGATGAGCGACAGAGCTCGGAGGATTCAAAGGACTTGGGGGATTCGAAGAACTTGGAGAACATGGAGAACTCGGAGGATTCGGAGGATTCGGAGGACGCGGGGGGCTCGGATGATGAACTTCCAGAACGCGCTGAACCATATAAACAGCCGCCGCCAACGTCGTACCAGACACACCAAACAAGCCCCTCGAAAGGAAAGGGCAAGCTCGTCGCAACTCCAAGGCCCTATGTACCCTACAGCTTCCGGCGCCGATACAAGCCGGTCAGCAGCATGGATGACGTCGCGTCAGCTCTCCGTCAGTCCGTCCCTTCCCGCGCAGTGTCCCTTCTGCTGACTCCCCACACCATCATTCCAGAAAACACAGGGAGCGGCGGCGCACCAGAGGATGTACGCGTATCCTCTTTCGTCCACATACCAATCTCGTCATGGACCTTCCTCCGCCGCCGAGTACCCCCCAAGCCGTTGGGCGACGACTGCGAGTGCACGATCTGTGTGCGCGCGCTCGCCAAAAGGCTCGAGGATGCTGCGCCCTTCGCCGAGAGGCGCGATCAGCTCCTAGCGGCCTCTCAGGGTCTGGCGCCGTGGTACGCGGGGAGTGCAGAGGGTATGTCCATGACCCAGTTGTATGGGCCCGGAGTGCCGCCTCCGTTTGAAGTACCGTGGAGGGTGGACGATTCCGCTAGCGTGCCTAGCACGACGCCGTACGATCCGATGAAGGGTACGTTGATCAGGAATATTTCAGTGCCATCTGGTTATTGACTCACCATAGTATTTTTGGAGGCTTGTGCGGCTCGAGGTTATCAGCCGCGGCGCTTTCCAGAGCCGGTTCAGTGAACGAGCAGACCAAACGTGTCTGCGGGTGGAGGCGCGCGCCTCCGATTCGTACCTTGTAGCATCTCTGCGTTATGCGATTATTTCTTGCTTGATTCCAACACATGCCCGTCATACATCCGCGTCCTCAACGATGCTTTCCAGGGTGCAACCCGCCCCACGCCCAATAGCAGTTCTCCTCTCCGTCCGCGGGAACAGCACCCAGTGCTCGTTCATCGTACGCCACGCCGGGTCGCACTCGGCGTCCCACGCCGCCTTATCAGCGTATTCCACCGCGCCCACGAGGCCCTCCGCTTCCGCAGCCGCCTGTTGTTCCTCCGATTTACGGCACGCGCGCGAGCCGTGCAGAACGACGCGCTCGAGTCGATGCCCGTGCGCCGCCCTCTGTCGGAGGACGTTCATGAACGGCTCGTAAAGGCGGTTGTCGTGACCTTGACTCTCCACACTGATCCTAGTCAAAGTGGGAAGTGGCACGACAAGTTCTCGCTCGAGCTCTTCTCCTCGTTCGTCGCCCCCTGTCCTGGCCAGAGTCACCAGTATCGGTGAGTTCAAGCGTGCGGCGCTGCGCCACAAGATTTAGTAGGGTCATGTCATTGCACGTTCAACGTTCAACGTCCAAGCTCAAGCTGCGGGGGAATATTAATGGGCAACGCCCCTTGGGTCTTGTCTGGGTCAATTGAGCTTTAATTAAATGGCGCAGACCTCTGGCGGATGCTATAACGCCTACAAAACAAGTCCAGCCGGCGTGTTCTCTTGCTAACATAGCTGGTTTGTCTGCTCGCTAGTACTTTGGTGACCGGCGAGTAGACGGAGACGATGGCAGAATATGAAGACGACCTCCCGATACCGACGCCGACACCGCCGGAATCCCCGTGTATGGTTCTGTTCCAGGCGGCTATTGGACGGCGATGAGCTCAGAGCTCTTCTCAAACGCATCAACGCCGAACTCCGGCGCAGCACGACGGAGCGCGCACAACATATATGCCCATCACGTAACGTCGCGACAACCGCCACCAATGAACACATCTTCAGGGCGCTGATCGGCCAGCGTATCTCCTTGACAGCCCGCGCAACGCAGATCAGGGCCCTGCACAGTGCAGGCACATATCTTGCTACATGATTCTGGACAGCTCACCGCGGGCGAGACCTCACACTCCGTATTGATGTTTTTGAGTGAGCCGATCCCTTGAAGAAACTATGTGCTACCCGACAGAAGGTTACTGGAGGAAGTGTCCGCCCTGCGCATAGCGCAGGGACAAAGCTAACTAACGATGCGTTGCCTGAATGCGTGCGTGCGTGCCGAATGCGCCGAGCTGCAATGTAAAGTGTCCCAAACCCGATGATGATGATGGCGCTGTCCATGCCAGAAACCCAGATGCCCAACCCCTCTCCTCGCGGCGAGCACAATCCACCCGGCGTGCCGGGTATGCGGAGCGCTCTAAGCTTAGAGGAGCATGCCGAGCGAGAGACCGGCGAGCGACAAGAGCATCGCGCCGGCGCCGGCGTGTACCGCACCAGCACCGTTGCCAGTGCCAACTGCGCTGGGCGAGGCAGTTGAGCCAGAAGCGCTGGCGGAGGGGTTCAACGCGCCGGATGCGGAGGAGCCGGTAGCACCAGTCGCGCTGGCGGCACCGCTGCTCGCAGCAGCAGTGCCACTGGCGGTCGTGCCGTTGGCAGCAGCGGCACCGTTGGTGGTAGAGGCCGAGCCGTCGACGGCGTCGGAAAGGGCAGCCGCAGCAGCGAACGCCTCGTAGGTCTTGGCCGCCGTAGGGTTCACAGCGAAGACCATACCCGCCTGACAATGCCTGAGGGAAGACGGTCAGTTGTGACTACAATGGAACCGTGTCTGTATATACTCACTTGGCTTGACGGCAGTAGAACCAGAGAGGCGTGGAGGCGTTGTTGACGGTGATGCTCCAGACGGGGAACGACGTGGCGTTCGTGGGGACGAACTGGTAGCCAGAGTCGACGCCAGTAACGAGGCCGGTCGCATCGGTAATGTTGGAGCAGGGCGAGGCGAACGTCGACTGCGTGACGGTGTGGTTCTTGGACAAGAACTGGAACTCGATGGTATCACCATTGGCCGCAGTGATGCTGCGAGTGCGCCGTAAGACAGCGTGAGCGAGGATCGACAGCGTGCAGATCAGGGACTACGCACGAAGTGGGGTCGTAGGTCAGGCCGCCATTCTCACCGACCTTGATGGTGTGAGTGGTCTGGGCCAGCGCAAAACCAACGGGCAGGAGAGCGGCAACAACGGCGGAGAAACGCATCTTGAACTTGGTCGGAAGGGAGTGTGGGATGTGCAAGCACGAGTTCAGGAATAGTTAGCGAAGGACGAAGTAACCGACTCGAGACTAAATGGCAGCATGTGAGTATACATCGCGCGAGGTCGTCGCAGCGAACGGTGAGGACGTACCCTGCTCGTGGATGTGCTGGCAGCAAAGAGAACTAGCTCGACAAGGGAGGAAGGGCGGATGGGGGGCACTGATGGGCAGCTGCGCCTTTTTATCGGCCAGGACTCGTCTGTCGTCGTGGAAACATCTGTCACTTCCGTCCCCGATCTGGCAAAGCCCTCTGATCAAAGACGCCCGGATCTGATCAGCCCAATCTTGCTGGCTTGTGTCCCTCGCGCCCATCCGCCATCTCTCGACATCTGCACAGACCGCCATCACCCCGTACGCCATGGACGCCATCATCTCAAACACCTACTATCGTGTGGCAGATACAGCCTCTGTACAGGCCCTCGTACAGCACACCCCGTCCAGCAGGCGTCGCAAGCCGAGCGCAAGGAGGAAGGCACGGGTGTATTGATCCGCCTTCTGGAATTCGGTGCCGGAATTCTAGCGTTGCGATAGCCGTCTCTGTCCCCTTCCGTCGGCTTCACCCAGCAAAAAATGCCTCAATTCCCGAAGAATTGCCTCACTGCAAACACTTCGCGCTGGGTTGGTCGCGCCGCGCCCAGGGCACGAACGACCAACACCCACCCACACCTTGCGATGGTGCATTTCCAGCACGCTGAGCTCGTCTACCGACCAGCTCAACTCAGAACATTGCAGAGTCCGAAATAATTCACCGTTGCTAGGTGACTCCCCGAAGCAAGGAGGAACCTGATTAAATTCGGCAGCTGCCCCATGCCCTTATCACGAACCGCGCGACAAAGGACGCGCCGCGTTTGCAGCCGCGAACTGACGCGACCACCGCGCGACGTGACTGCTGCATGCCTGCGGGGCGTGCCCAACACGCCGTTGACGAGTTGTTCGTGGCCCACTCCCGCGACCTCGCTGGGTGTGCCCAATCAACTGCGCACACTTCAGGTGCGTGCAGCTGCGACCTAGGATCGTCCGCTGTCAGCGTAGACGCGCCACAGCCTGTAATTAAACAGGACGATCTGTCCTCGGCGCGCGCGTATCTGGTGCGCTGCGGCGTTCACTGAACAATCTCAGTCCGAGGGCGTCTTTGTCCACGGTTGAGGAGGACGTCTAAAGTCATTCAGTCGCTTCCGTTTTAGCGTTGCGTTAACAAAGTCGCCGTTACCGCCGGCCATCTGTTCATCTGCTGAGAACCTCTAGTCTGACGTCATTAACCCCGCCGGCGCGAGATGAGGTCAAACTGGAGGCTGCACCGTCCCCTCCTTGCTGATGGCTCACATATGATGTGATGCTAGTTCCCCCGAGATCCCCTGAGAGTCCAAAAATTGCACAGATGGCAATACGCGAACGTATGGGGAAGCATCTAGATGCAGTCAAGTCTGCGGTCAGTGCCTTTAAACCTGAAGTATGAAGAACACAGCAATATCATACCCATGCGCACAGCTACGGTCTTGGCATAGTCGTCCCTCTTTGGCCATCCGCCGTTGTCAATCTTGCTCAGCAAGAACGAGCGACCGTCTCGAGGAGTCGCGCTATGAATACACGTACCTTATAATAGCCACCCGCGGACACCCGCCGCTCGATCGCCGTTGCTGACCGTTGAGCTCTTGGAGACTCCCGCCGTGCGACAAAATTCGATTCCGATGAATCGTAAAGATGACCTCCCGCGCCGAGCGCCGGGTACATCATGAGGCTACGATACCATTACGACTGGTGCTATGATAACAGCGCTGCGGTCAGACGCCCACCGTGTGTCCCCGGCCGACGTGGGTGTGTCGGCGTATCCGCTGATGCTTCGGCGGCACCCCACACGGGCGGGTGGGAAGAGGGCAAGCAGCTGGCGATTGTGCCAGAGCAGACAATCCTGCTGGTGGTGGAGGACGGAGCGTGATGGCTGATGCGATCCATCACTTCGAGCTGAGCAGGTCGAAGAAGGCCTCTTGCGGGAGGTCGACCTGCCCGACGCGCTTCATCTTCCGTTTCGACTCTTTCTGGTTGTTCAGGTGCTTCATCTTGCGCTCGTAGTGCCCTGTGTCTGGCGTGTCAACGAGTGTGCTAGGCAGCGAGTCAGAGAATGCGTACCTCCGTAGAGCCCAGCTGTGACGTCGGCCCGCATGGCAGACAACGTCCGTCGGGCAAGGACCTTACCGCCAATGGCCGCTTGGATGGGAATTTCGAACAGCTGGCGGGGTATGACCTTGACTGTAACGAGGCCCCGAGGTCAGCAGAGACATATCAGAGGTAGGTGAACGTGCGTACACAGCTTGTCTACCCAACGGCGCCCGATATTGGCAGCATTATCTGCATGGACGATAAGGGCAAGCGCGTCCACTGGCTTGCCGTTGAGCAGGAAAGTCATCTGTAAAACGTTCCTAGCCCTTAGCGTCTGGTAGACACTCTCACGGCCGCTCACCGGACGCACTTTGCGCATGTCGCTCGCCTGGTAGCCGGCATCCTCGTAGCTGTAAAGCGCGGGAGTCGATCAGCGGGGAGAAGCACGCCGGCGGGGACACAAAGACGAACTCAAAGCTGGCAAAGCCCGAGCTCCGGCTTTTGAGTTTGTCGAAAAAGTCGGTGACGATCTCCGTCAGGGGCAGGGTCGCGGTCATGAGCACGCGGCCGTCCCCAGAAGTGTCCCCGTCGGCGTCGAGAGCGTGCCACTCGAGGTCCGTCCCACGGTTCTCGAACACGAGCTCCATCATCGCGCTGAAGTACTCTGTGGGCGAATGGGCAAGCGGGCGGCGTATGTCAGTTCAAATTGACGCATGTACGCGGGAGAATGTGAGAATTGGGGTCGTCGACGAGGCTTGGAGGAGCGAATGGGAGGCGAGAGCGCGAGCGCGAAGCAGAAGGGGGGAGCGAGGACTGACTTTCGGGGACGATGATCGTGGCCTTCACGATAGGCTCCTCCACGCCCTTCGCGCGGCCGCCGCTCGCAAAGTCGGCCGGTTCTGGAAAGTCGGTCGGGTTGCTCACAATTGAGTCCTTTCCGTTCCTGTGAAGCACTGGGTGACACGCAGGGCGCCGCGCGAGTCTAAGTTAAGCGACTGAATGCAAGGGTCATTTGCGGAGTGAGCCTACCCTTGTACGGGACAGTGGGAGCGGTGATGATGACGTCGGCATTGTATTCGTCTTCCAGGCGTTGACGAAAGACGTCCATGTGCAACGTCCCCAGGAAGCCCAGTCTGCACCCTTGGCCAAGCGCAGAGGACGTTTCCCGGGTCACTTCGACACTGCGGTCCGTGAGAGAGAGCTATCCGGGTGGATCGGCGCGTTATTCGAAAGCAGCGAGAGAAGCCGAACTCCGCGAACGCACCCGTTTGATGGACTCCTCCAGCTTCAGGAAGTCGTTGCTGTCAACGGGATACACACCTGCATAAACCTGGAAAGGAAGATTCAGAGACCGGCAACTAGATAGAGAGGCTAGGTTTACGTGCCATCGCCTTCGCCGGTTTGAACCCTGGCATGGGATCCACGGGATGGCCGACTCGATAGAACGTGTCACCGATGTGGGCTGTGAAAATTGTCGTCAGGAATACGTCGTGGTATGGGAAAGTCTATCCAACCTTCCGCAGACTCCTTCATGCTGCAAGCGACGAACCCTACTTGGCCGGGCCGGAGACAATCTGTGGACACTTCCTCGGGATACATGATACCTAATTCTGTGACTTCGTACTTCTTGCGAGTGAAGCATGAAGCTATTTTGTCGCCTGATAACGCCGCGTTCGGATACAGCTCTTCGCTACAAAGTTGTGTAGATGCCTACCTTTTCGGAGCACACCGCTTTGTATGTTCATTAAGGAGATCACGCCGCGATAGCGGTCATACCTACAGAAGCACACTGTGGGCGAACAGAAGATAGTCCGGGGCCTGTAACAACTTACGAGGAGTCAAAGAGGAATGCCTTGAGCGGGTCCAGAGGCTCGCCAACCGGGGGTGGTATCCGGTCGATGATTGCTTGCAGCACCTCCTCGACGCCTTTGCCGGTTTTCGCAGATATCTTGATAACGTCCGCGGGTTCTATCCCAAAAGTAGCGTGCATTTGTTTGGCGACCATGTCGGGCTGCGCGGCGGGCAAGTCAATCTGTCCCACAAGCAATATCAATATAGTGCCAGGAATACCACTCTCCTTGAGTCACCTTATTGAGTACTGGGATGATCGTTAGACCTTTCGACTTCGCGACATGGTATACGGATATCGACTGGGCCTGCACGCCCTGTGACGCGTCTACGAGAAGTAAAGCGCCCTGGCATGCTGCGAGAGAGCGTGCCACCTCCCAGGAAAAGTCGACATGCCCCTAAGTTCGCGCTGAGTGCGGCTACGGACATGACCGATATAAAGGACGAACCGGCGTATCAATGAGGTTAAGAAGGTACCTCGTGTCCCCCTTGTCATGGAACATGCTAACGAACGGTCAGAGTGGAGTAGTCGCGAGAATATAACAACTTTACCTGGCAGTCTGCGCCTTGACTGGGGGATTCAAAAAGGGTTACTTCAGTTAGTTGGCGTGAGCTAGTTCGACAAACTTACCGGTAATTCCGCGTTCTCGCTCGACTTTCAATTTGTCTAGGACTTGCGCATTTACGCCTTTCACCCGTTTGTTGATAGTGCCCGTCAACTTTGACGGGTCAATTCTTGTCTGTGGCGAGGATTACGGAACAACTAACCTCCAGCAAACTAGCCAGAGCAGAGTCAAGATCCATACGAGGTACATACGAGGTACAGTACATACCGGTCGGCAAGGGTAGATTTCCCGTGGTCTTGCATGTATCTGAGCACGTGTACAACTCACATGTAATGTGACGTTGCGACCCACCAATGTGCGCGATAATAGAGAAATTCCTACGGTAGGCGGCATGAACGCATGCTCGGTAGTTGATCGCGTTCTGACGCACCGTATGACCTCGCATGGGTAGTCCTCCATCGTTGACACCGTCTTCTGCAACGCCATGCATGGCGCCGAGTACGTGAAAGACCTCCATGGTTGAGCGCGACACGATTGCGGGAGGTATTCCTGGTGTCTGTCGAATACTTTCAAGCAGGCCTGCCGCCAAGTCTGAAGCATGTGATACGCGTAGCTCGACCAGGCACCAACCCAGCAGAGGTTATTCCAGAACACAGAAGCTGTTCAGCAGAGTAGAGTATCACCAAGAGCACGCCGCCAGGAAATGAGGGCACCGTCGCGTCGACGTCGAAAGCAAGATGGCTGAAGTTGTTCGAGGGGCGCGTCGGTTTACCAAACCGGGAAATATTGTGGACCAAGGTGGTGCTTAGTCAGCAGCGCGCCCTCAGCGATCGAGCGTCTGCTGTTTCGCAGACGCGACCGCCACCAACCGTGTCCACCCCTCCTGCACCCACGTACGGCCCCTTGCCATGTCTCTTGCAGAAGCGTCCGAGGCGAGAAAAGCTAGGCTTACTGCGTTGAGGAAGCGCAAGGCTGGAGAAGCCACAGACGAGGCTGGGTACGTCAGTCACCCGCTAGAGTGGTATATGACCTGCTGACCTGTGGGATAGTGTAGATGATGAACCAGTCATTAAGCACCGTTCCTTTGACCCGGATACGCGCACGTTGAAGAAGCATGCACAAGATGAAGATGTGCAGATGGAGGACACGGTCGAGCACCAAGTCGAGGGGCTCGCGGAGAAGATCATTGCGGAGGACGCTGAGCGGAGAGCACAAGACCTGGTGCGTTTGGCCGCGCCTACCGCTACTGTCAGGAAACATATTCTTACTCTGTTATGGCCACTCATAGGACTTGTTCAACATCGCGCCCAAAAGGCCAAATTGGGACCTCAAGCGCGAGCTAGACAAGAAGCTCTCAAAGCTGGAGAGGAAAACACAGGAAGCTATCCATACCCTCATCCGTATGTCAGCATGTCTTTCTTTTGAGAGGTCCAAATCTTATCACAATCTCTAGGGCAACGACTAGCGGAACAGAAGGGCCAGTCCGACGATCTCGTCGGCGCCATGAATGCCGAGCAGCGGGCGGGCGAAAACGCCTCCTCAGACGAGGAGGATTGAATACGACTAGCGTTATCTGCCCCCTGCTCCACCGCCTTCGCTGTTGTACTGTATTATCTACTTACGTGTATGTGTATCCTTATTCTAACCGCAGTGTCAAGTATATTTGGCAGTTCTTCCGGAATGGACCTAAAGCACAGTCCATCTACTTGGCAATCTCTCGGTTTGTGGCAATCGACTGATCAGACTGACGCACCCGGCGCAAACGGAATTCTAACTCGCGTTCTCTACCCTACTGCTAGTAAGTACAAAGTGCCCAACGAGCACTGAGAGCAAATATACCCAAAACAGTCCCCTGAAACCCTGCTACGCAGCCGCAGAAGTAACCCAAAGACCGAGCCACAGAAGAACCAACTCGCGCCCTACAGGATTGGACGCGAGTTCAACATCTGTATCATTCGTTGGTCCTCCGCCATCCGCGGCCGTGTGAGGTGATGTGAGTTCGTGAAGCCCATCGGAGTATGCGCGATCGCGGTTTGGAGGGACGGGAGCACGACCCGGTCCTTTTTAGCTCTTGGGGAGGTCTGCATGGGTGAAGACGGACGCGACCCCGAGCTTCCTGGTGATGGCGTCGACGGTGGCGAGGGGATCCCGGACGTCGACGCGTCCGAGTTCCGCGAGCGCGCCTTTCCGCTCTTGTACACACCCGGTGGGACGGTGACTGTGCGGAGGAGCGGATCCTGGTCGACGGTGGGTATACTGGGGAGATCCGCGTAGGTGAAGTACGCGGTGAGGTGCCACTTGCGCGGCTTCGCGTTGACAGACGTGAAGACGAACGCCGAGTACGCTTGTTTGACGAGCCCCAAGGGGTGGTGGTCGCTGCGCTCGTAGTGTGACTGCGCGGAGGAGGTCCACGTCCGCGACGGGCCCTCGACGAAACGGTATGTGCACCTGACGCGACGCGCTAAAATCAGCAAACAGGCACAGCGTCCGATCTGTGGGAGCCTCACTTCGTTTTTGGCTCGGAAGGTGGCTCGTCGGTCGCGAGCTTCTCGTCGTAGAACAGGTAGGGCTGGCCGAGGTCATCCCGGAGTCAGTTTGGAGTGGGACCAGCTCGTTTCAGGACGACTGACCTCGCGCATTCGAGACTGGCTCCAGACGCGTCCGTCTGTCCATCGTTTTAGACCCATCTCGTCATCGCTCTCCTCCCAGACGAAGAGCGACCCGGACTGGATGTAGTTGGACCTCTCGAGCTCGTTTAACCGCCGGAAGACCGGCTTGAGCAATCCTTTGCGCACGGCCTCGAAAACGATGTGTGCGTCTCGCGCGTCGCGGACGTGGAGGCGTGGATGGGTGGGCCGCTGGACATCCTGGGCAGGAGCGTAGAACATGGCGGGCGGTTGCGCTAGGTTGCCGGTATTTGGAAGCCGAGGAGAGGAGCCAGGCGGATAGGGCGGTCGGTGTACACCATCGTACACTGCCGCGCAGGAGATTTATATTTCCCGCTCGCGCTAGGCACCCACGAGAATGCTGTAATGCTTCCCGTGTTAGAGTGCATCCCGGGACGGCGGCATGCGCGCACAGGCGTTCCCGCCGGGAATCTCGATGCGGGGACGGGAGTGCTGGCGGAATCTTGAGAAAGCGTGGACAGGAGTCAATTATGTCCACGGGCCTTTCCCGCAGCATCGGGGCTGGGAACAGCAGCGGACGGGGCTGATCGCGTAATGCCCGGAGCCTCGAACGGGACGCGCTGGAGGAACCGGGGAATGTGCCACGGCGATAGTCTGAGAAGGGCTCAGGAACAACTCTGTTTCAAGCGGTAGGGAAGCGCAGTTCCTCGCGAGATCGACTGGACCCATAAGGTGGGAGACGTGTATGAGAGCGGACCGGCGAGTCAATGGGCCCTCCCCACGGCCCCTCTCCCAGCGCATGCTGTCTCGGGCACGTTTCAGGATCGTTCGAGGACTGAACAGACTTCACGTCTCCCCGTTCCGGCTTGTTTGGCTTGCCGTTGGGGGAAATTCTCAGAGCGCTCCCGACACAGTGGGCGGTGCCCTAGAATGGGCAAGACGTCGCAAGGCTGTTTCCCGCCCTTCTCATGCTATCTCGGACGCTCGGGGCTCGAGGCGGAGTAAGGGGGATCTGACGCCGCGCATGACGAAAAGGTTCCTTAGAACTAGCGTGCAGCATGCTGAACGAGTTCGAACACCCCATTGGGGATATGTGGCATCCGAATACCACACACGCCTCGATCGGCAGTAGGGCGGTTCTTCTTCCCGTACGGAGGGCCGTGGACGCGTTTAGGGCTGGGACAGGACAGAATGCGTCGGCCGTAGTAGGGAGCGGCCGCATGCTGCGCAGGCCTTCAGGAAGAGGAGCGTGCCAGCAGAGGCGGGAGACGGGGAAACAAGCTCGCATCGGATTTCCCGTATCAGTTGACAGGAGCAGCTGTGACGGGAATGCCGCTGCGCCGTCAGAGGGGGCGTGGCTTCTACGCTTCTGGCACCGTGGCCGAGAGCGCAGGCGGACCGCGAGAACGAGCTGGCTGCCGATTCACACACCTGCTGGCTTCGGGACAGGAAGGACAGGGCGCGCGGCGGGCGTGTCAGTTGACATGCGGGCCTGCGCCGCGGCAGACCCCCGCGTGCGTCCCGCGGCGTGCCTCGCGCATGCTGCGAACACCACGGCGGGGCGCTGGAACGGGCTAGCATGGGTTTTGTGGTGCGCAAGGGGGGTGGAAGGGACGAACATACTTGGATCAAAGGAGGCGGTATCCAAAAGGAGGTGGGCGCGAGAAGCACCCGTGGGGAGATGCTCGCGTGGGCGGTCGCTCGTGCCACAGCGTCCACCCAGCACTCACTCCGAGCCGCCGAACATCTGTCCTCGTATAGCCGTCTTTCTCACCTTCCACCATCTCCAGCTCTATCGCTCCGAGCGCGCTCCTCCAGATGTCTTACGATACTGCTGAGCATGGCGGCCGCGTTCCCACTCTCGTCCAGTGTTGTCAACGCGGTAAGCTTCCCTCCAGGAACATCTCCAGTGGCACCTGACCGAGCTACCCGCCAGTGGTCTCCGCGCACGTCAACAGTACGCTCCCCCTGCCCCCCTTGAGGCCCTGTCCTGCTCACGTTCGCACACCTTAGGCTTTACGAGGCTGGGAGAAGGTCTCCGGAAAGATCTCATCCTCCCCGTGCTCAATAGCTGCACCGCGGAAACCCTGTTGCAACTTGAAGAGGAGGATCCTGTACGTCTGCCTATACCCTCCCACTGTATTACGGATGCTGACTTACTCCGTTCAGTACATCGCCGAGTACACCTCAGGTGCGGGGTTTCCCCGAATACAGTTCGCGCTCACTCAGTCTGTCCCTCGATCCAGATATCTGGAAGAGGCTATGTTGCAAGCAATATCCTTTGCTCGTCCGTGACACCGACGAGGATGAGCCAGAATGCGGGTCGTGGAAAGAAGAATTCGCAGTGCGTTCCCTTTGTTGTATTGCGGCCTGCTCTTGACAGCCCATTCCCCCGTGCTCAATGCTTTGTTCTGTATAGAGGTGCAAAGAAGAAGACGCAAACAAGCTCGAGAAAGCCGCAGCTAGACTGAGAGAAAAGCGTCAGCTAGATGAGGAACAGCGTAAAGCATCCTCGATCAAGATCACCGACAGACTCCCTCCCGCTGCCAAACGCGCACGCTGTACGTCAGCCTCTCACGCCGCGCCGTATATTGCGTTCCGCCGCCCTGACGCTCAATTTGCGCAGGGGGCGTCTCCGCGCCCAAGACGTTATTCCAAAAGACCCGCACGCAGGCCGTGAACATGCAAAAAGGCGTCTTCAGCACGCGCATGACGCGCCCCGCCTTCCAGCAACGCACTCTCGTGAGCCACGCCGTCAGCGCCCGCCCGCCACCACCCTTGACGTCGACGTCGGCCGCATCTGGCTCTCGGGTGACGGTGAGAGCCGTGGCAGTCCCACGTAATAATCCTCCCAAGGTTAACCGGGCGCCGAGCGCGCCGTCGAAGGTGGCGGGTCCGAGCAAGCCCACGCCTACTGTTTCTCGGTCCATGGATGTTGACCCGAGCACGTCCGTCGCATCGGCTGCTAGTCCCCCACAAGTCCCTGCATCTTTGCCTGATGGTCGGTCGCCGCCGCCCCGGCCAGTCGGAAAGAAGGACCCTGCATCTGCGCTCTTTATGCCCAAGCACCGTGCCTATTCGCAACTCCAGGCGCGTGGGGTCCGATCGAAATCGTAGACCACCACCCACACCCCGCGTTTCCCCGCTCGCGTCCGTGCTGTAATCGTATCCGTCTGACCCACTGCTGTATCCGAACAAAGCAAGTGCATTCCTCGCTACGTGAGCCTGCATTGTCATACTCTACTGTATTCTCCCAAGGAACTTCCCGGTGGCGATGTACTTTTAGCATCCACACATCCATACCCTCGTGATATCGTAATCTTCTAGAATCGATTGCTTCCGTGTCCTCCAAAGCCATGTCCTTGGTGTCGTCTCCCTCACCGACGCCATGGTACACATCCCAGCGATCTGGGTAAACGTCCACCGGAGCACGTCGTGCATACGTCTGCGGGCTGTAAAAGCCGACTGTTGCCAGCACCGGCTGGCGCGCCATGACAGCCGTGTCGGTACGCACGGCGCTCAGACCCTCGGACGAGCATTTGCCGTACAGCGGGCATGCAGGAAAACCCACCCCTTCAATGGGCGGAGTGACGACGCCTGTGCGTGCGCATGCACCCGCGAAGTCCGAACCCGCCTTTGAACCTCTCGACGAGAAGTCGGAGAACGCACCCGAGGACGCCGAGCGGGCGGACCCCGTTGTGCAGCACAACGTACGGCACGGGCAGTGGTTCTTTGCACCCCAGCTCCGGCGCCCCGTCTGACGGCTGTCACAGCGGCCGCCCCACTAGTTGAATTCATTTTCAAGTCGCCGTTGCACGGTGCGCGTGCGGTTGCGCATCCGAGCGCGAGCCCCGCGGTCATTTGCGACTAATTGTCAGTCTACATGCCTTCGAACCCTGCGCGTCCTTGTCCTCGAGCCCGCACCCTCGGTACGCACGGTCATTGAGCAGATGGTCGATGGCCCTCCCCCGCTTGCGCTTCGGAGACGTGTGGCGGGCGTGCTCGTCCGCCCGGAAAGGAGCCCCGTCCCGGTGCGCAGCAGGGGGCGCTTCTCACGTTGTCCGCCACGGCTCTGAGCGCGGCAGCGCAGTGCGCGCCGCCTGGACGCGGCCATGGGACAGTGGGCGTCCGTAGCGCAGCGGCGGCGCGAGGCTGAGAACGGCGCCGGGTGCGGGTGCGAGTGTGCGCAGGCGTGCCCACCGCGGCGGCGCAACGCTCAGCCGGGGTGTCCGCGTCCGCGGTGTGTTCGAGGGATGTGTTCGGCACCTAACGTCTGAACGTACGACTTTGAGAGCCGTCCGACGTAGGCTGTCGGGTGGGTAGGCAGGGCCAGTCGTGCCGGCAGGGGGTCGGGTCATATCGATTCTCGAAGAGACTCACTGCACGGTTTTGGACGCCAAGCCAGGGCGGCGGGTCGGGCGTAGTAGGAGGAGCGTTAGTACATGGATCCACTGGCGTATCCGAGCCCCTCCCGCATGGGCTGCAACCGTGGACGCCTCACACGCGCTATCATAGAGTTCTGCCGCATCGAGGCGGCGTAGGACGCGTCTGGCGAGCGCGAGAGGCGCATAATGGGAAGGTGCTGTCGCTCCAATAAACATCCCCGTATTCCTGGAGCCGAGCACGGAAGACAACGCACGCACGCACGGCTCGATCGACGGGGTGTGCTCGCTGCTCTCTCGAGCTCGCGGCGTGCGACGCGGATGAGTCAGGGAACGTGGGAGAGGCCTCCGCCGACGGCCGCTATAGCGCATTTGAGAACGCGCTCACCATGAACGGCATGCGCGATTCGACGCAAGGGAAGCCGATGGATATCCATGGATGTGCAGGCGGATCAGGACGCCGACTGCAGGCGTTCGGACGAGGCTGCCGTCCCGTCGTAAAAGTGTCGTATTGGCTCGCCGTCGGGATGCATCTCTAGAGCCGGCGAGGCAATTCAGGCAGGTCGGATTCCTGGAGGCTGTCGTGCCTCGAGGCCTTGTAATCGCACGACTGTGCGACTGACCCGCTGGACGGGTCGCGCCCCGTCGGTTGGGGTGCCAGGGCTGAAGGGCGTATGGTACGAGACTGAGCAAATTCGCGGATGCATGAGAGAAGCTACACTGCTCACAAATGCCATGACAAAGTTTGAAGGTGGTCCTGAGACTGTGCACCCTATACAATCGGAGTGCCAGGTAGAGTACGTGGCGAGACGACGCTGCTCGTCTATACTTGGCCATGCACGACGTGGACCTTGGCTCTGTCAGCATGTCCATGTTGGAGGGCCTCGAAATGTCAGTGAAGGTTTGAACAACCTTGCGTAGTACGTACACCTACTCAATCAGAGTTTCACGGATGACAGGAGTATTCGCTCACCGTTACATGCTCTCTAAGTAATGAATGTTGTATGTTGACTCACGGTTGCGGTTGGGGAACAACAACTTGGCATGTGGCAGAGACCTTGAGAGGTCCTTCTGCCACCCCTGACTAGGCCTGACTAGTAACCTGACTATACCTTGCTGCAAGGTGTAGCTCGCTGTGCTGTAAGGATTAGGTACAAAGAGGTGGCCGCTATAGATCGGCACGAACGCGGCGAACAAGCTCAAGGCAAGCCGACCTCCATTTTCTGCAGCCCCACCCACTGCCCGCAAGCGCCCCGCCTACCTGCAAGCGCCCGCCCTACACGATCCCGTGACCACGGACACAGTACGCGTCGCGTGTGCCCAGTCGCCTGCGGCCCAGCCATGTCCCACCGGCGACCACACACACCCGCAACCGTGGTACCATCCGGTTTTCCCAAGATGACATTCGCCGGGACGCTCCGTGCATACATACATTCATATTATACAAGCCGTTCGTTCGAGGGTCGTCGGGGCGTGCCTCCGTTGCGCATACTCAGCAGCGTATCGTATCTGTACAGAACAGTCTAACTAGTAGTGGGTGGGCGAGAACTGAAGCGTGGACGTGGGGGAATGCAGATGCAAAGTGGGAGATTGGAGATGGGGCAGAATGAAGTACTTGTGGAGCAGAGCATGCGTTGTGTGTGCCAGACCGGACACGATGCAGGGCGGGGCGGGGACGGACGGAGACGGGGGCGGGAGTGCGAGCAGAGGGGGAATCGTGAATGCGTGGGTTGAGCGAGACCGGGACAGAGCGGAGGGCGCGACGTAATTGGGGGGTAATGAAGAACGGGACCATTAGATGCAAGCAGTGTCTTGTGGAAGGTGAGCGAACGAAAGCGCGATGCCATGCAAAACGGTCCTCGACCGAACGCGAACGATTGGGCGCGCGCCGACGCTCAGAAGAGCGCCGTCGTCGACCCGATGCCGTACCCGCTCGCCACGTCCGGGCTCAAGCTCGATCCCGCACCTGTGCCGCCCCCGCTCGCGATGACGCCCGCGGACGTCGACGGGCCCGCGTCCCGCCTCCCCTTCCCCTTCCCGATATCCGCCTCGTGTTCCGATGCCCGTTCGCGCGCCTCGGTCTCGACCGCCGCGGTCGCCCGGGAGCTCGCACCGAGTGCGTCTGGGGGCGGCGCCTCCCATATCCGCACCGTCTTGTCGTCGGAACAGGACGCGAACATACGCTCGTTCACCGGGTTCCACGCAACCGAGTTCACGCTCCCTTCGCCGTGCCCGGCGAGCACCTCGAGCAGCGCGCCCGTGTCGCGGTGCCAGATGTATACGTTCCCGTCTGCGGGTGTGCGAGCGCGCACAGGGAGGTGGGGAGGTGGCGCATGGCGCATAGGCACAGCGAGCGCCGCGCAGCATTCCGAAAGAACGGGGCAAAAAAGAAGGGTGCGAGCACGGTCAGTCCCGATCGAAGGCAGGGCGCGCAAGGCACACAACATAACATTGACGTACCCTCGCTCCCACTGAGAACGAAGTTGCCCTCGACGCCACCGAAACAGCTGCGGATGACATGCTTGGACTGGCTGTGGCCCGTATACTTGCGCACGACCTGCTCCGAGCTCAGATCCAGCAGCTGGATCTCCTGCGAACCGCTTGGCGTGAGCTCGACGCCCGATGCGCACCCATGACACACGACGTACCGCCGGGGGCCCGTTCTCGGACGCACGGTTGATGAGCGCGTACTGCGAGTCTTGCGAAATCTTCACGCTCGTGAGCTCGCCCTCCAGCCGGATCATCCTGCGTGCGCCGCCCGGTCAGCGTCAGTCCACCACACCACACATATCCCAGGCACGCTCGCGCGCACTTCGCGCGCGAGAAGCACGGCAGAGCGCGACGCTAAAGTAGCAAAAAGAAAAAAACAAGACGCACGATTCCGGCTGCTTCGTCGCGAGGTCGTATATGATGATGCGCGTCTCCGACACGCGTCCCGCGCTTGCCCCTCCTGCCGCAACGCCACCCATGCCTCCGCCGTCCTGCGTTACGCCTGGACCGGGTGGTATCGACGGCGCGTCGTACATGCCGACTGCGACTAGCCGCGTGAAATCTGGGGAGACCTGGAGGTCTGTCACCCGGATCGGCGTACGGTTCCATGTATCCCGAAGTTTCCCGTCCGCGTCCTGAGGGAGTACCGCAGAGGTCAGCACTGTCCATCCACAAGTTGCGATCAGCAAGTCAGTGCCCACCCAGAGGATAATCTTGCGGTCAAGTCCGCCGGAGATAAACCCCGAACCGTCCGGTAGCCACGCGAGCGCGGTGACCACGTCTGTATGCTGTTCGAGTGTTCGGATCCGTACGCCAGACTGTTGGTTCAAAAGAAGTGGAAGTGAATATTTAGACGCGCCCGACGTCTGCAGCGGAACGCGCGACTTACTCGGGAGTTCCATAGGGTGATGCGGTTCTCCGAGGCCGTGAGCAGTATTGTGTCATCCAGCGACCATGATACGCAACCGACGGGGTATTCGTGGTCGCTCAGCATGAACTCCGGCGAGTACGCTCTGAAACGCGGATCCTTGTCGAACTGCTCCAAACGCCCGTACGCCGTCAGCTCTGCGCCTGACCTACCTACATTCAGCCAGTCCGGTTTGGATGGATGCTCACCTCAACGCGCCAGATGATTGCTGTCCTGTCTTTACTCGCTGTCGCGAGATACCTACCACTATGGCTCCACTCGAGGTTCCATACTTCGTCATCATGTACAGAGAGTACCGCAGTGGTGACCCGCGGGAACGCGTTCCGATCGCAGAGGTGATCCGCGTAGAGCGAATATGACTGGTTCCGCAGTGGCACGTTGTGGTATAGACATCGGCTTTGCTGGTATGATCGTGCTTGTTCGAGGAGTGTCGCAAATCGTCGTTGGGGAATCATAACGGATGATGGAATATATCCTGTGAAGGAGTGAAGTTAGGCCTGCTTTTATGCACGAGGATAGTGCACGCGTACGTTGTAAGTCCATGAGTAGTCGTCGCCGTGATGTACCGCCTGCACCGTCCCAGGCTACTTGACTTCGTAGATCCGCGGGGTCAGAACACATCATCAGACTGCGAGGCCGGGGGCGGCGTTATAGTCAGTTCAACATGGAGATATGTCCAGATGTAGTACGCACCTAGACAACGCATGCAAGTGATCTAGTTCCGGGTTCAGTGGCGCAATCTCGTTACGCAGGACAGCCAACGCTGCAGTAGTCTTTCCCGCCTCGAGATATTCCAAGTACTTCTGCTTCGCGATGAGGAACCTCGCCTCCTGCATAGCACGTTGAGCGGAACACCAGGGTACAGTCTCCAATGCACTTACCCATAGTCCCTCACCTTGCGTAACTCCAAGACGCATCAGCGCTGTCTCCGCAGAGGTCCATGAGGCATCCAAAATGCACCGCCTGAACTCAGCGACCTCTGGCGTCTCCATGATATACCCCGACTCGGCCTCGAGAGTTGCTGCCGATTCACTTCATGACCATTGAGCTAGAAGGTCAGAGTGACAGTAGCGGATGGGACTTACATGTACCCGACGTCCCGTAAACTCTGAATGACCAGACGTACGAACTCTTCTCTATCCACGTACGAGTCGTCGTAAAGTGTGCTGCCGGGTAATGAGACTCGTGCGACCGGCGGCGGCCTGTGCCTCTCCGATGCAAGCCCGTCAACTCCGCCATTCGTTGTGCCATTCGATGCTCCATTCTTGTGTGGCAGGGAGAATCCGTTGCTCTTCGCTGCCACACCGTTGTGACCGTTCGAGGATCCAGGTGAGTGTGATGGTCCAGCCTCCGGGGCAGAGTCTAGGGAGACAGACAAAGCAGAGTCTCTATCACTCTCAGTGAGGCGCATGTTGCGAATGCGTATGAGTGCAGGTGCAGAATCAGGCAAGATCAAGGCACGGTCGATGGAAGCAAGAGACGAGGCGGGAGACGAGGGCTGGGGGTCGACTCTTTGTCGCTTACGTGCGCGGGCAAGCTCGGCGTCTGCGTCGAGGTTGGCGGGGGCCGACGGAGACGAGAAGGAGGTGCTCGCAGACGGGTGGAGGAAGGACAAAGAGGGCGAGGAGACGGAGAGCGGGGCGTACTCTGGGGACGGCGCGTCGCTGTCGGCCTCCTCAAGCTCTGCGCGAGTGCGGGTGTGCGGGACTGTGCGGATTGTGTGTGCGGGTGTCCTGGGCGTCGGGGATGAGCTGGGGGAGGAGCGCGAGCGGGGGGCGTGGGCGGTCGGGTCTGAGTCCAGCGCTGGGGACTGGAGCGGTTCGGTGACCCGCGGAGAGGAGGGGTGTGTGCGTGAATGAATGGTGACGGCGGTTGCTGCGGGACGGCGGGCACAGCGAGCACGGCTCGATCGAGAGACCGAGCACAGACGGCGATGGTCGTAGGATCAGTGGGGGTACAGAGCAACAGGTGCTCGCCACAGCCAGCATCAGCAGCACCCCGACCCCGCCCTTCTCATTTCGCCCAACCGCGGCGGAGTGCCATTCCCCACGCCCCTTCTCCAGCGACAATCATCTCCGCCTCCACGAACACACACATCCCCCATATATTCCCAAACATACAGCGCTGAGCGCATGCTACGACCAGCGGCGTGCAGGGCGGACAAGACTCCTCTCCAATGCTAAGCGTTATCGAAGTCCGACATCGACACGCGTCTGCCGGCCATCGTACATGTAATCCTCGCGACACAACACGCGCAGTCCGCCTCCGCGGTCGATGATATCGCCTAGACTGCCTCCGAACTGCCAGCGACTGGCCAGAGAAACCCATATACGACACTCCTGAACCGGGACGATCTGCCAGGCAAGTCCAGCTCAGCTCGCCGTATATATACCCTCGCTCACCGCGGTCTATTCCCATCTCATCTCCCGTACATCCCCGTGCTACAAAAGGCCTGCCTGCATGCTCCTCTATCGATGGCGGCCGGTCGTCTGCCTGCCTGCTGCCGTGCAGTCTCCGATGCCTCATTGCATGCTGCAGTAGGCCGCGCAAGCACAAGAGGCTTACACATCCCGAAGCTTGGCGGTCGATATCGCACAATTATGGCTCTCGTGCATGGACTGCTCCCGAACACTCGTTCTACTTCCTGACGTCGAGGCGTACTTCTGAGACGACAGGCCTGGTGGCGTTGCAGATGTGGGAATCCTGATCAGTCGTTCGCGCTCTGATGTACGCGTTTTTTCAACGATGGTGTACGTGATTGCATGCGTGCGGTAAGTGGGAATTCCCCGTTTGCAGATACCGTCTATTCTCCGTCTTACGGGAGGACACACCGGCTTTCTTGCCGGAGCTCTTCTGGAGCATCAGCTGGCGCCGTGGGAGGGACTCAGTCTTCGGGCACTGAGCATGCAACTTCCTCATCCCCTTGCAGTATGGCCGAGTCCAAATTCAGACTCGTAGTACTGCGCGTACCTTGTAACTTCTGACGAGCTCGGCCTCGTGTCGCTTTCAGAACGGACAAGCGAGCCTTGGTATCCCGCACTGGTGTGCATATTGCTGGTGCGGCGGCTGCTGCAGCGTCAGCGTACATGTAACAACCCTTCAATCTGCGCAGGTCGACAAGCGCCGCTATACGCCGCCGTAGACGACGATCCGATCCAAGACGGTGAGCATTCCTTCTTTTCTCTTCTTGATGTGCTGCATAACGCATCTCACTTCCCTCCGTAAATCCTAGATGACACTAGGGTCCTTGCGCGACCTCGCTAGCAGTTCGCGTTTACAACATTTCGAAACATTCCGAAATCCGCGCCGGCTATCCATATATCTCGAATGCGTGCTGTATTGTCGGCATTGCAGCCCCTCGCGATCGCCGATCGTGCTCGTCTGGCTCGGTCGCGACGCCCAAGACAGTCATAGAGCTAGGCCCGGAGCTCCTGCAACAAGCAATGCAGGCGGCGGCTTCCCCTCTTCCGCCACAGCCCTCAACATGATACTATGACGACGCACTCATTGTTCCTTTCTGGTATCGCTGGTCGACCGGTCAACCGGTCAAGTCCTAGCGCTGGCGCAAGCAATACCGGTGGGTCACTTTCGGTCACGATTATGACCGTTCGGCGCAACCGCAGCCGCGAATTCGATTCGACGACGGTCGGTCTTCTTGGGAATTCGGTAACTCGCGGGTGCCGTGCCTATCGAAGTACGTACAAGTACGTATAGATAGCTGCTAGCAATCGCGTTTTTGCCCTCGCACGCCCGAGAGTGATACGGTTCGAAGAAGAGCAGATATCCGCGTACTTTCTCCACGAGTGTGTTGACTTTTCCTCCCTTCAGCTGCCGACAATGTCTCGCGAGAGGAGTGATGCGTAAGGCTCACTGATTTCTTGTGCGGGCTCAATGACTGAGTATACTTTCTGAAGGTCATTCAAGCAATCCGGGACCCTCACACGACCTCACCTGCTTATTCCCATTCTCACAGGGTTCCGTCGGGTGTCGGGCTGCCGCGACGCTTCCCGCGCCCACTGCGAATTTTTTCGCGACGTTAAGCTCGGTCGCTATGCATCTTGCAAGTTCTGCCATCACACCCGAGGACTGCGTGTGTTCAAAACTCACGTCATGCCAGCATCATACAGTCGATTTTGAAAAATCCACCCTTTGCCGCACACGCAGACGACTGCCCCCGGCTCCGCTCACGCGGCGGGTCATGCGGCCCCGCCATCTCGCGGGCGCGCACCGACAAGGCCTACTTACCTGGTGGAAGACGTCATTGTCAGACGTCAGACGCTCGGACCTTCTCTCTGTCACCCGCGAAACTCTGGGGGTTTCGAAGCAACAGCGGCGCATGGCGCAGATTCCGCCGACTTCCCTTCCGTATATACAGTGCCGACCGGACTTGGACCGGACGAACAGGCATCCTCCAAACACGGCGACGCGCAAGCCAGCTGCCTCCAACATACCGGATACGAAGCCCATTACATATGTCACCCTCCCAACTCTGCCAGCGGGTACCTCGTCAATACCGTCTCTATGTTGCTAGGCTTCCTTCCAGCTCCTAACCTGCTCCTCTTCCGTCGCGCCACGCTTTCAGGGAAAGCAAAGCGAGCCGGATTTTTCGAATCATGAATATTCCATTCAATGGCGTAAATCATGGACGCGGGCGTGACACCCCTCATCTCCTAGTGCACCGTGCCTGGCGAACGGCTGGCTCCGCTCACAGCCCCTTACGACAGACGATCGACGTTCGGGGCAAAGTAAGAAGGAAAGTGCAATGCGGTGCCGCGACCCCGCCCCACTCGGCCAGGATAGGAGGCTCCCGGGGCGGATGCGGGGTCGGGCGGGCGGGCGATCGCGCGTGCATATCCGCCCCCGCTCGATCAGGACGCGAGCAGGAGCAGCCATCGACTCGTCACGTTGGAGGTCCGCGGCGAGCAAGCTCAAGCCACTTGTTGTACGCTGGGTGTCGCTTGCCTCCATGACGCGGCGCCTCTAACCTGCAGCCTGGTCCCGCGCTCGATCTGGGGGTGCGCCCGCTCTCGTTCTGGGCCTGTCTCGCGCCGCCTGTCTCCCGGAGAGGAGGTGGGTGACGCCGTAGCGCATGGGACAAGCCGGGATGGAGGGTATCACCTGCCGCGACGCACTCGCACCTGGGCACTCATGAATGCGATGTGTTATAGCAGCTGACACGCCGACCGGCCAGCTGTATATTGATTCAGACTATGAGGTGCACAAGGCCACGCTGTGGCACATTATTATTGCAGAGGCGTCGCCTAAGCCACGCGCAATATTACTGCTAAATGTGAGCACCGTATGACGAACATTAGACCGGAGATGATGTACATACTCATGAGACCCTTGTGCGATATTTCTAGGGGCAGGCGTCATGTCATGGTTCATGCCGCCAAGTTCGAAGGCCTTCAATATGGGGCCCTCGCCCACCCGTCCGTGCGCATGCGCAGCGCACTTCGGAAACCTTAGAACTTGGTGTCACGCCGTCTCCTCTTCCGAATCCTCAGGAATATCCTATGGACAGAGTTTGAGGGCCGCAGCGATCGCGGACGGGGCGTCACGGTCCCCAATTCGCCAGCACGCGAGCGGCCACGGCACACGGCTCGTCCCCGACGGCACGAGAGGCTGTGGCTCAAAGACTCGGACGAGGTGCTGTCGAGGCATGCTGCTGCTGCCTGGTGACCTCCCAAGATGCATCACCCCCAAGCTCTCTGACGTTCGCGCTTCCCGCGCAGCTCGCTGGAAGCGCGTCTCGTCGCACAAACGGCGGACCTACGGAGTACGTAGGCTCCAGCCACATTCGCAAGCCTGCTGCGGAAGGAACACATAGATATCCTCGGCGGCCATTTGTCAGGGCCTCACTAGAACACCTTCTCGCGCGGATATCCACCCACAAACTCACAGCTCGGGTCCGGATCTCCGCTGAATACTTAATACTGCAGATATAATCGCGCTCTCCGAAGCGCTGCGGCAGGCACCGTTCCTGGGTCGGCGCGCGCAGACGCGCAGGATCTCCACAGCGCACCCACCACCCTTGTACTTCGCGAGCAGGAACGGGGGACGATAAGCAAGTAAGAGCCGGACGATAGGCGGCGGGGCGCACGCATAAGGCGAACGTCGCCTGTGTTATAGCGCAAATAGCACGAGCGCATCGACGTCGCGGTACCGCCCCCGACGTCGCGCTGTCGACATTCAGAGAGCTGTCCCCTTGTACTGCCGCGCCGACGTCGGTGTCGAGCTGCCATAGGTTCCATTCAGCACTAGCGTCCCCGGAGGTATGTAGTACTAGCGCATCAATATAATTATCGAGGCACGCACCCGCCTCTACCTGCCTCCGCCTTGGCTGCGCCACCCCCTCCCCCGCGATCGTTCGACGCTTCGGCCGTAGTAGTACATACGAGCTCGAGGCGCAGATGGATATCCCTGTCGGCCACATCGATGGTCGTGGCACAGTCACGCACGGACAGCGCTGGACATCGCCGTCTGTCATGAGATGATCCCTGGACCGCGGGCAGTGGTCTAGAGCGCGAGGCCCTTGTAGCTAGTGCTAGTGAGGCGGCGTTCATCAGGCTGGGGACGCTTGCCCGGGCCACTGGTCATGTGTCGGCGTCACGATGTCGCGCTTTCTCGATATACGGCTTGGGCGAGCAGCGGCGACACGTCGACGATAAATCGTGAGATGTGATGAGTGGTACGAGTGGTGTGCGTGGTGGCCGGGAACGCAGCTGAGGCCGACGCCGGCGGTGAAGCTTGAAGCACGAAGCACGCAAGGCGACCGCCGCGGGGACGGCCAGCTGCAGACGGAACGCTAGAAGGGGACGGAGTTGGAGAAGCGCAGTCGAGGAAACTCTAAGCACACGCGAGGGAGCCCGTGCGAGTCGCGCATGACCGCCGAACACGCACACGAACGTTTAGGCTCGAGAAGGGCACGCGTAGGGGACGGCATATGAAAACCCATGACATTGCACACGCGAGCGAAGAGCGAACAGACCAAGCATGTGCATATCCGAACACGAAGGGCGTGCGGAGTGGCTTTTGCACCACGGCCGCGCGCTGTAAGACTACACAGAAGGGGCGAACCATACGGCACCTAGCGACGGACGAAGGGGAGCAAGTGTGTATTTAGGTAATGGGTGGTAGCCTAATGGGGTGAGGGGAGCATGGAATGGTGAGGATTTGTACGTGCGATCGAATGCAATTTTGACGATGAGAGCGGTGTGGAGATGTGTGAGAGCGGATGTGTGAGCGTGAGCGGAGGTGGAATAGATATTGATAGAGATTGCTGTTGACGGATGCGGATGATGCGGAGTATGGATGTAACGTGCGGTGACAAGAGATAGGGCAGCAATGGGTGGATGGGGGCGAATGATGCTCGGATGGCAATGCAAGTCGATGTGATAGATACATAGATAGTGCGCGGCGAGGGGAGCAGCTAGGTACCGGAGGGTGACGAGGACGACCGATAAGCCACGGTAAAGCGGCGAGCGGACGGTCTCGATAGCCGGTGAGCCTGACGGTGACCCAAGGCGCTTTTGAGGAGCGCGGACCAGGCGGGCGGACGGAAGGGCAGGATGCGGAGGCGTGGTTGTGCGTTCGGACACAACGATAGTTGAATATCAACAAAGCGACTGGAGCAGGGTGACATGGAGCGAGGAGAGATGCGAGGGCAATGCGAATATAGGCTGAGATGCGTCTAGGGAATAATGCGAGTGTTGTGGGGAATAGAGGTCGTACATGCAGTCATGGTTTTGGTCGTCATTCCAGTCGCAAACTGAACCGGATGGTTCATCGCTTCAACGTCGCCGTCCTACCGCGAGAGCGTTCACGCGCCATGAGCCCGCTGCGCCCGTTGCCATAGCCGGGGGCGCTGCGGTCCACACACGGAGGTAGCTTGTCCAGCTCGTCGGTACGCCGCCGTCCTCGCCGAGACCCACGTTCTTGCTCGGGCTCCTCGCACTCGTCCTCCTCGTCCAACTCGTCGACCGCGGAATTTATGTACCCGATGTCGAGGTCTACGCCGGAGTCGTGGCGAGACTTCTCAAACTTGGGCAGGGGCGGAGGAGAGCTGTTTCGACGGTGGTGAGGGTGGTGATGAACCTGCTGACGGGCCATGCGGACGCTAGCGGCGACCACGGGGCTGTGCGCGACCCAGTCGGCGACCTTCTCCAAGCTATCCAAACGTGCGCGAGCGTGGGCGTTGTGATGAGCGTGAGCGCGCGCCCTAGGAGAGCGGCTAGGAGAGCGTCGAGAGGAAGATGAACGCCCGTCAGGATCACGCTGCCTGCTGCGGCCGCGAGGCGCTGCGTCCGCGGTAACAATGTGTGGCCTCGTAACACGTCCCATCTGCGCGGTAGCGAACGCGGTCGTCGTGTCCACCAACGGCTTCGCTAGGCGAGGAGTGGGTGGCGAAGACGAGGACTGGAGGGAACGCGAGATCATGGATAGCGTCTGGAGCGACGACAAGCTCTTCTGCGACCGGGAGCCGGCGGGAGAGGTCGACGTGAGGAGAGAGAAGTAGGCAGGGAGACTCGCCCGGTTCCTCCTGTTCTTCGCCGTGACAGTATCGTCCTTCTCGCGCTCGCTCTCGTCCATGATCTGGGGAACCGAGTCCGTCGACTTTCGGCCCAAGCGGCGTCCCGACCGGCCGGAGATGGAAGAGGCGGAGGCGGAGGGCACGTCGGAGGCATCATCCTCTGTCGAACAGTAGTAAGGCACGCTCTGGGAGACGCCGTTACTGGAAGGGGTAGAAGCCGAAGATGTGCGGTGGTGCAGCGTAGGGATCATCGACCGGTTGTTGGTCGTTGAGGGCCGACGGACGTACGCGAGGGAGGAGTTAGGGTTACGGTAGACGTTGCCGTATGAGCTTGAAGACTTGGAAGACCCGGCCTCAGCGGAAAGATAGTCGGGGCGTACCCCGAACTCCTCGTCGGTACCCGCGCTGTAGAGTGCGGGGTGGGCAGACTCCTCATCGTAGTCCTCCTCGAGTGCCGACCAAGAGACAGAAGAGTTGGACGAGGACGAAACTGAGTGGCGGACACGGTGCGTCTGGTGAGCCTCTCTAAGAGAGCGGCCGAGAGTGGACGGAAGCAACGCGGGGACCTCGGCGAGTGCGCCGGGGACGTTCGCGGTAGAGTTCAAGAAGGGCGACGGTTGTGCGCTGCTTGTTGTAGATACGGACGGGGAGGTAACGTCGGTGCTCTCACACTGGTCGCTGCAGTACGGACGGCTGCGGGGGAGGGGGGCGATGAGCGCATGTGCGGGCCGGAGGCGGAGGCGACTTACCCGTCGGCGAGGACTGGCCTGCCGCATATGAGGCAAACTTCTTCGTACATGCGGACGATGCTTGCTTGTGCGGACGGAGACGGCTGGGGGAGAGCAGGCGGGCAGTATACGAGGGAGGACTCGAGCAGCGGGCGGGGGTTATATAAGAAACATAGGACGAGTGTGAAACGGCCGTGAAATGGTGAAATCCTCGGGCGTCTCCCCCCAAAATAAGTATACTCATGACTCCTTCTTTTTCCACTCCACCGTGACTGCAGTCACGTCCGATCGCGCCCCCTTGGCGATCTCCCACCCAGATCCCTCCCAACGCGGCCTCTTCCGGCGTCCCAATCGCTTCCCGCCCGTCACAGCGTGTCACAGCGAGCGTGGGTACCTGCGCGGTATGCAGCCCCGATCTGGTCGGCTCTGCCGCGGCGGGCGCTTGACTGGCCTGCCTGCCCAGTCCGCGCAAAGGCCTCCGAGCACGTTCTATTCGAGTCTTGTCTTTTCCGCCGCGACGGTCGAGAGCCTTCTTCCCTGTCCTTTCTCCGCAAACGTGTATTCCGACACCTGTGCAGAACGTGCCCCTACCGACGCCCACCCTCCGGCAGCTCCTTTTCTCCCCCTAACGCACGTAGCACGTCCGACGCATTCGTTCTCTTGTAAGTACTTACGGACGTGCTCTGAGGCAGCTAGCTCTCTTATCACGGCAGACCCTCGGTGCTATTCCGCCATTCCGACCCTCGCGCGCTGCTCTTCGCGCGATCGTGCTCAATACAGCACATTGCACTTCTCTTCCCAACTACACCTATCCCAGCAAACGCCCAAGTCACAGCCCGTGTCCCATTCCACTGTCCATTCTTCATTTCCCTCCCCTTCTCATCGTAGAATGCTGCGCCGCGCCCTCCCATGCGCCTGTTGCCCCACCCAGTTTCTCCGCCCACGCACAGCGTGCCCGACGTCCCCAATTCATATCACCTCATCGCCTCCTGCCAGACATGCATGTGCCCCGTACACATACCTACATTGATCCCCGTCAATCGAGCAGATCCTCACGAAGCTTTCTGCCCCGTGTACCATGTCGCCACGTCGCACTGACGGTCGAAATTCTCCAGCTGCTCAGACGACCGAATATCTCCCCTCAGTTGACGTGCGCGCACGCCAGCCTGCCAGTACTAGTGCCATGATCGCCACGCCGTCTCCGAGTCACGACAGCGCACCCCAGTCACTGGCACCATCTGCATACCCGCTCGCGCACCCCCGACGCCCCGGTCGGCCGAGGCGGCGGCGACACCGCGCAGGTACCTCCCCAGTCCGGGCGCCCGCCAAGCACGCCTTTAGCGTACAGTCGTGCCCCCGCGACACGCAACAAGGCATACCATCCTGCCCTCGCATTCCACCGCGGCGGTATCGCGCGATGGCACGCCTCTCGCGCTAGCCCCGCGATCGGGCACACCCAATCTGCTCCCCCAAGCCCCAAGTCCGCGCATTAGTCCGTCCGCGCCCGCGCCCGAGTCCGAGCCGGACCCAAATTTTATGTTGCTCACGGCGGCGGTTGTGCCACTCGCGCACGCGCGAGGCGCGAAATCCATGGTGGCCCCAGCGCGTCGAAATCGCGACGCGCCTCGCGCCCGCCGTTGGATCACAGCGCTATGGGTGCATGTATTCTCCCGCGATCTAGAGCGTGGGCGCGAGCCGGCGGCCAATACTTGTTTTGAGCGCGCGCGTATGCGTACGGCTGCGCCTGCGCCCAACAGCCGCGTCCGCCCTGTTCCGCGTCGGCGGGGAGCTGGCTGACTGGCAGGCACCGTGCACGCTGCAGCACTGCAGCGCGCACATCACCTCATTGCCGGCCTTCACGCGCACGCACCCTCCGCGTGCGGGGTCGCTTGCTTGAAAATGCGCCCTTCACGCAGGCGCAGATCGTCACATGAATAGCAGAGATGCAGATTGAATATTGAGGACGAGATGCCGCAGCGTGCCCCGCCGCATGCCCCATTTTGGTGCCATGGAGGCGGCGGGGCTGGGAAGCGGCCGCATGCACGAATACACCGGGCCCGCCGCCGCCCGCGCGCTCGTGTGCCCGACGGCGGCATGACGGTGCCGTGCTTCACTCGCGTCGCCTTCCGAGCACATATGAAGCGGCGGTATTCCAGCTTCCAGGCGACTCTGTTCTGCTGCCTTTCAGTGCCATATGTGGCTGTTTCCCCGCCCCGGAGGGCCGCACTCTCCCAGCACCCCGCTATGTTAAGCCGCAGCCTGGATCGCGCGACACGTCCCCTTTCGCGAGGGCGCAGCTCCCCCTGTATGTGGTTTCGAAGCTCGAAGGTCGCGGTGCCCGCGGCGGTGTTCTGGGAGGTTCCATGCAGCCGCCCGCGGCTGCGTCGCGCCGCGTCGGGGCCTCGGGAGGCGACCGTCTACGACAATAAAATAAGCTTCGAATCCCCATTCGAATCCAGAGGTGCTCACGCGCCGTCGCCAGGGCGCAGCGTGCGCGCGTACCCACACGAAGCGGTCGCCGCGCGTCTCCCCAGCCACCCAGACTGAGCGAGTCTGCCTCTCGCAGAGCCTCGTCTGGACTGCATGCGCGCGCTCGCGCCGGTGTCCGGGCGTAGACCCCAGCCATGGCAAAAGGCTAAACCCCGCATGCTCGTGCCGCTTCTCCGCTGTGTCACGCCCGGGTTCTGCAGCAGCCCTTGTTCAGAACGCCTGCTTCTTCTTGATGCAGATGCGGGCGCAGATGGAGGGCCGTGCCGACGCCCGCGCGCAGTCAGTCGCAGTCTATTGTCCGCCACATATGGAGAGCAGAAAGGCCGCGGCGGAGCACGCGGGGCGCAAGGGTCGCTGCAGATGGGCATCAGCGGGCTGGAAGCTTCTGCATATAGATACCGGGCGCGTCACGCGTGCTGTTCAGGTGCGCACATCTATGGGTCGTCTTGGGCAAGAAGAGCACGCCGGATGGAGGTGAGGGGAGCCCGCGCGCAGGCTTGAGCGTGCCGACCTCCATACGCGAGCAGGAAGGCGACGCCACAAGGGCGTTGGTACACAGGCGTACATATCGAGCCGCGTGGCGAGCGTGGAGCCCATGCTGCCTGTCGCGTACGCGCGAGATCGACGCGACAGTCAGCCATATACTGCAGCTGGGCAAGCCTATTCCCTCAACGCTCGCATGAGCGGCACGGAATCGAATCGCGACGCCAGGCTAGGTCGAATGGAGTGGAAACGGGCGCCTAACGTTTCTCCGTGTATTCTTCCTCCGCCACGACGTGTAGTAGACTGCTTCCGCTCGAACAGGTATCGTGCCGGTCAGTACACAGCGACATTCGGCAGACCCTCTGCCGCGCGTTTAAACCGACGATCTCTGGGTGCGTCATAGACAGCTGGCGAGTAGGAGGACCGCGGTTCGGACTCAAATAGGCAGTTGCAAGGCGGATGCAGCACGCCACGCAAGCGGCACCTGACATCGATGCGATACATGCATCCCACGTCGGGGATTCGCCCGTTTCCTTTGACTGAAAAGGCGCCAAAAATCCCACCGGCGTAGTTACCTTTTCGTAAGTTGTCCCTTTTTTTGACGAAAAGCCTTTGAAAAGGCTCGTGCACGTGACAGTTACACGCAAAGGTAGGCCTTTTCTACAAGTTTTCTGAGAACGAGAACGCGCTAATCCCCGTCGTGTCCAGACCTGCGCACGCCCTCCTCGCATTAGGAGCACAAATGGCCCGACGAAGACGCCGGCACGACGTACCGTGCATCATCGCTGTCGTGGAACGTGTCAAACGCACAGGCGCCGACTGTGCTACTGTACTCACATCATACCGTGCTGCTCGTGATGCATGAGGTCATCGAGGCGTGCGTATTTGCTGCCATAAAGTACCCACGGCGGGGAGCAGGTTCGAGCATGACGACGGCGTGCGCTGCTGGGAAACGCTCACGAATAGATTCGAGAGGTGCGTCTCATGCCGAAGCTCCTCAATACGAATGGGTTGTCTAGCATCATATTCCCGTTCACACACCATGTGGGAACATACCTTCGGCAAATCTCGTCCACCACCGACCGCAGACGCGTCGAGCTCGGAGGCCGCTGACGCGACTGTACGCAGGCCGCGCAATGACGAGAGCTAGCGACAGCCTCCGCCCAATGTGGCAGCCACCCGCGCTGGCCATTTGACGGCGAAACGCGCCGTCGGGACGCACCCTCCACATGTGGGCACGCCGCCGTACGCCCGCGTACGCGTCACCATGTCGTCGTCCTGGCGGCGATATCGAGCGTCCTCGCGACGCGTTCCCGCAGCCCCGGGCGTGTCACGGTCGCGACCCCGTGCCACACCGAGTCCCCCGCGCGCCGCCACCGACGCGCCTGCAAGCTGCAGCCGCCCAAAGTCGGATCGCGACACAGGTGAGTCGGGTGATGTCAGACCCGCGCAAGATGCGCACATGAAAACGCGACACGTCACGCGCGTGGGCTGTCACGCTCGTCCCGGAAATTGCGAAAAATATTCCTGCGGGCGGGTTATATATATCAGCGGATGCCCGTTCGAGTCGACGTAGCACGACGGGGATTAGCGCGTTCTCGTTCTCAGAAAACTCGTAGAAAAGGCTTACCTTTCCGTGTAANNNTCACGTGCACGAGCCTTTTCAAAGGCTTTTCGTCAGAAAAAGGGACAACTCACGAAAAGGTAACTACGCCGGTGGGATTTTTGGCCCCTTTTCGGCCAAAGAAAACGGGCGAATCCCCGTCGTGTAGTGCACGATACAGGATCCGGATGCTGACTCGGCGCGGAAAGGAGGATGACTGCGGCCTGTCTGCGCCCGCCTTACCAGCCAGGTGTTGTGCACGTGGTGTTGATGCCAAACGGTGGCGTGCGTACCGGCGCCTCGCGGATGCGCCTTGTATGAGCACTTCGATGAGCAAGGCCACACCTACCGACGATCGTCTTGTTCATAAACGACGTAAGCACGCGTGTGCACAAGATATTGCGATCCCGGCCGACAACAAGAGTCAAGAAGGAGAAACAGACGTTCCGCCGGTGACTCAGCGCCCTCAACTTTATCTCGGTCGTCACGGCCTTGCCCAGGAAATTGGCTGGGTCAACGTCCGCGATCCTCCTGCGTGACGAGCTCGCGGACTGGGGTCGAGGCCCGCCCCTAGCAACGCCCCGGATTTTGCGTTCGCGACCTCATTTTCGTAGCGCCCTCAGGCCTACGCGGCAAGAAGCGGCGAAGAACGCATCTGTGAGCGGTCCCCGAACGTCAAAATCGCCCTTTACAGGGAAGCACCCATGTATGGGGGTGGCTGCGCGCGTTCTAGTATTCTTCGTAAGTCCCCTCATAGCTGTGCGCTGCTAAAGGGGTTTACTGCCAGCCTCGATCGATGAACACTTGTGGGCCCCATTCCCGACACACGACCGAGAGGACGGACAGGGTCGCACCACGGTTCCATATGAGGCTGCAAGGGCCGCACCGCGTTGCCATGCTCAACAGAGACGTATATATGACGTCGGCGCCGCATGAAAGAGGTTCTGCTGAGGTGAGCTTTGAGCCATACGGCAAGACAGTGGATGCGGGCGCACAAAACGTTCAAGTCGACCACGACTGACCATGTTCGAGATGCAGCAGGCAAACATGAGGCTAACCGGACTCGTCCCAGTCGTGCTCTTAGAGTCATAGTCTAGAACATCGACACGTCCAAGCGGTCACAGATACACGCAGCGAGATCTGGTGCCTTGGCCCGCCAAGCGTGCCGGCGGTTGCTATGTACAAAGGTGTATGTAAGTTCATCTTTGGGGTGCGTCGCAACGGAACAGGCCTGAACTTATCTGCTCATTATTTACCTGCGCGGTCTAGGCCTCCGCGAGGTCACTTGTGAATAATGATCATCAAGGGTCTTCCTGCGCCTGGTTGGAGACTTGTATGTCACGGTTCACAGGAGTAGCCATGGCGGCCTGACCCGGTTTTTCACAGTGAGTGTGGCCTATTGCTCCGCGTTTAGCGGCAGCTCAACGAGATGATTTTTCAGAGCACAAAATACTGTCACGACCCTGGCAAGCACCCTCAGCTTACCATTGGTAGTACTGCTCCCGTAGTGTTGGTCATCCGATACAAGCCACACCACCCAGCTCCAGTGAGCCCTGTCGACACCCATCATGCTACACTCTGCTGAAAGGAGTATAGTTCGAAGCACCCCACAGACAGGCACGCCCGCGCCGTAACCCGTTCCTGACTCTCTTTTCGGAGCACAAGCCAAACCCAAACGCTGTGCACCACACCCCGTTCGGACCGGAAGCTGTACCTACTCCCGCATGCGGATGTACGAACGCCTCTCCCGTCGGGCGCATCAATACCGCCGCAGGCGCGGGCGCGCCTGCGACCTGATGGACCCGATACAACCCAGAGATGGCCGCCCTGTTACCAGAGCGGGCACGACGCGGACCGCCCGCCCGACCGCCTCCTCCTATTACTAGTGAGTTCTTTAGTCACACTTCCAGGTCCCTCCGGGAATTGCCTGTCTGCGCTGACGATGATAGTCAAGATCACAACGTTCCAGCCACGGACAGTTGGTGCGAAACAGGAATTGGTGATTCGCAGGTCGGCGAGGCGGCGCTGCGACGACGTGACGCCGCCACAAGACTGTTCGTTGGGGATCTGGAGGCGCCATCTCCACGCGCTGCGTCAACTGCCCCGGCCGATGCGTGGCCGACGCGATCATCGTGACGTCCGCACCCACCTCCAGTCCTGTGAAGGGAGGACATTAAACCGCTGTGACTGAACTGCGGCAGGATATCCGCTGGTGGGCGTCGATTGGTGCCGGTGAGCATCTGGCCATCTATAGCTGTTTGTAGGCATCACTGTCACATCCTGCGCAGTCTAGAACGCGCTTCTCCTCGTCCGCCGGAGACACGGATATCCGGGCGTGAGCTCAGAAGGCGACGTCGGGAATACCTGGACTCCAGAACGGGCTATGGACTGCTTCCGGATGTGCGGGTGCGCTCAATATCCTCTGTATGCGCAAATAGAGTCCGCTTCGGATCCCTGACTTTCTCTCTTCATAGATAAGTGCCACCTTCAAAACGATCGCTCTCATTGAGAGGATACGATTCCGTCTTCGTTCTAAATCCGCCACCACCACTTCACACCATGCTACGCCGGATAAGTCACAGCCAGCTCTCGTCGGAGACGTCGAGGTCAGTACTTCCATCCATTCCCTGGCATCATGGAACGCCCGGCGGCTGGGATCTGAGACGTTGTAGCTATTGTTGGGGCATCTCGGCCCGACGTCCCCTCCGGGCTGCATTCGGAGGTGGACCTGCTCCCTTTCTTTCTTTCTTTTCTTTAACTCCCGTTTATTGCCCTTCAGGACCGAGTTCTATGGTAGGCACTAAACTAACGGACCTGTTGTAACGTACTCGTCAATGCGAAATGATCATGAAAGGAAACAAGGGGGACCTGCTCCCTTTCGACATCGGAACAACTCCGAGGTGCAGCGTGCGTTTCCTGCCCACGGGCGCACGCACACGTGTGGCGGGCTGTGTGGCATGCCATCTTTCTTGCGGCCCTGTACGGAGCTCAGCTTGTGTCAGAACCGGTTTGTTCAACTATCCCGATTGAAATCAATGCACAGTGGTTGTCCGGCTTCGGTGGGCAGCGCGTTCGCCAAAGGATAGCCTGCATATCTTTTTCAGTCGGAACTAGCGGTGCTCTCTCGATACTGCGTCAATCAGTTCAAATATTTCAAACATGTCAGATGCACATATGGCGCAGCGATGGCGCACACGGACAACACGGCGCACTGTTCGTCACCGGCGTAACAAGGTGCCTTTATGACCTGGTGTGGCGCTTATAGGTCCACATGTGTCGCGGAGGGTATCGTGCCGGGTCTCCGATGCCGGGCGTTCAGTACATGTTCCTCGAGAGCCCGGGTGCATACACCGCGTCTAACATCTTCCGGATAGATTGCTTCATGAGCCTGGGTTCGCCCGGCGTGACAGAACGCTTGAGGCTTTCATCGATGCAACCTTCACGGACCATGCCATTCAGTGGTATGTTCACATCCGTTCGACATCTGCAATTCACAGGTTTGAACAAATGACCCGCCAGTCAGGTTCACAGGTAGGCACACCGCTGGTCATGGAGAGAACGTTCCTTAAGTTGCCGGAGTGAACGGTGGAGCACCCGGTGACTGCGGCCAAGAAATCCGGGGTAAGTCCCCGGCGCTAGCCCAAAACTTCTCTTCCGCTCGCTCGATCGCCCTCTCCCTCCCGCCGCGGACCACACATCACCACATCTCGCGCCACATGCAGGCCCTGCCAACTGCAATTCAGGACAGCACGATGGGCCACCAGCGACCGTTCATGGCATTGACAACGGCCTCGGATGCGCTCTTGGGCGGCACGATGGATATCCCATGCGCCCGCGCGCCCACATGGCCAGCTTAATAAATGGATGAACGATGTCCTTCGCATGGGGGAGTCAACGTGCGTCCATCCGCGAGAGCCGCGGTCGCTATACAAACGCCTCGAACGTGCTGAGGCACTGGGTCCCGGTCTCGTCCGTTGCCCGTAATGTCGCAGTGGCCGCCGCCGCCGTGACGACCCTCTCATAATCAGAGTCAAAGTACTTACTTCCCCCGAGACCGACCACGCCAGCTGTGGCCTTGTGTACATTGCGGCCAATCACCTTATGATAACGCCATCCTCCCAGCTTGCGAGCTTCGTACGATCTGGATCTGCGCGGAGTACGCACTTGCGGAACGCTCCATCTGTTTACCCCGAGCCAACGTTGCTCACAAGCACACATAGGCGCCCAGGGAAGGTGTGAGATTGCGCCAAGGCCTCCTGTACTGCGGCCGCCATTCCCGTCCGTGTTGTACAAAGATCGGAGCACTCGAGTCTTGTCGACGCCGGCTCGACCATTCTTTAATGCCTGTGATTGCAGTGTGTCACACGGCGGTCACAATGTTGAACGCGGCCCCCCGTTGCGAGTCTCCTGTCCCCTGGCCCTCGGCGGGTGTACTAGAACGCATCGCGGAGTTGATCTCATCGCGAGGAGATCGTCAGCTCGAGTGAACCGGGGTGCGATCGTCGTTTAGGGTTGTTTGGGGTCGACTGCGGGAAGGACGCCCGACTTCGTCCGACGGATGAGCCCCGCGCGTTAGCTAATGGCTTGGTGCCACGGTGCTAGCAAGAGCCTGACACATAGGCCGAGGGGGCGAGTCAGCGACTGCGCTGGTACTCCCGAATACTAGTAGTTCGATGCGCAAAGTCGCGATCTGCGTTCGGGCGGCCGAACACAACGTTGTCCATGGCACGACGGTTTTCGAGCGCGAGTGTAGGTCTTGTTGTGCGATCTATGACATAACCAACGTCCCAGAAATGCGGAACTGATAGGGTATTAAGGCATTCCGGGTCCATATACAGTAAATACCGCACCGTCCACGATACTAGACTCAGCAGGTGAAGACCGCGCGTTACGTGAGCGGATGAGCCTGTTCAGCCGGGACGGCTGCCTCTTCATCCGCAAGCTCCCCATCAGCCAGGGGTTGCTCGCTATCACCATCAGACGCAGGCGTGTCCTCCTTGGGTGGGATTTCCGGAGGGGCGTCCTCGACTGCAGGTGGCTCTGTCTCAGGTGCAGCGTCCCGATCCGCCTCATCGGGCTCAGCGACGAGCGGCTTCTCTGTGATAACGACAGGAGGCGGCGTAGGTGCGGCAGGAGCGTTGTCTGCCATAGGGTCGACCGGCGGGGTCCCTACGCGCGAGTCCGGTCCAGGCGAGGGCGACGCAACAACGGCAGGGGGCAGCGCCTTCTCGACATTCGGCGCAAGAGCGGGGGGCGGCGTCGACGAAGTCGGTGGCGCGGTGGCGTGCCGGCCGTTGAGCGTGCCCGCGCGCTGCAGCATCCCCCTGAACCGTCCAGCGTTCAGTGCGGACTGAACAGCGGGCTGCTGGGGCGCGGACGAGGGTTGCGCGGACGGTTGCGCTTGTCTGTTCGCGACCGACTTCTCGGAGACGACGGTTTCGAGCATCGCGGTCGGCGCCGCGACGTTCTTCAGCCCCGTCAGCTTCTCTTGGAGATAGCGCGCATCCATGATAAGCCTAGCGGTGCGTCAGTATAGCGGCTGGACGTGGACACGGACGCGATGTGACGCGTACCTGTGTTTCGCCTCTAGGGACGGTAGCTCGATCTTCGCATATTCTTCCGACAAGCGGTGGTTGATCGCGGCGAAGACCTGCGTCATCACAAACTGTGCGTGGAACGTCCAGGGCAGTCATTAGAAACGTGGATGCGACGGGATGCATGCAGCGAAGACGATGCTTACCTCGACGATAGAAGAGGGAAGGTACCGCGAGAGGACCTTGTGTAGCGTCACGGTCTCCTTCACAAGGACTTCCATGTACTCGTTGACGCCGTCTTTGGGCACGTCCCATCTTACAACCTAGCGACATGTCAGGCGAGGGGTCGTTGTGCGTTGATTCTGGCGAGCCTTACCTGTAACGAGCGAATGTGCGCGGTGAGGCGGTCACCCATGATGGCAATCAACTTGGCATGTATTTCGTTTTGGTGCTCTTGGTAATCCTGGCGATGTACATATGCGTTTGAATAAACGGTGTTTTCTTTGGACATGACGCGCACGTACCCGCTTGAGCTTGTCAAACTCGATGAGCATCACTGCCTGTTTCTGGCTGAGATGCCTGCGGAACGCCTCGCGAATGTACGGGATGAGCGAGATCATGATCGCCAGTGACTGCGACGCAAGAGCTATAGTGGCGCGTCAGCCTGCTACACTTATACGCACATCGCAAAACCACAATACGCACCCAGATGTTTCGCCGTGATGTTCTTCAAGCCCGCGGAGCGCATCGCGCCTGCACCCAGGACGACCTGACATGTGCGCGAGTTGAACGACTTGAGGAGCTCGATAACGCGGCTCATCGTGTCCGTCACGAGCAGCGGCAGGTTCACGATGACCTTGAGGTACTCAATGAGGAGCACGAGCACGTCGAGAGTCGCGGATACCGCGAAGAACGGCCGCTCTTCTACACGTAGATGCTTCGTCGGTGCGTTCGCAGAGCGCCTCCGCGCAGCACGGCCGGGCGAAGGAGGGAAGTTTGGCGAGGGCAGGGGAGAGGAGGGGCGTGGTGGCAAACCGTTGACCGTGAGGGAGGGTGATGACGGCGCGGGGGATGGTGGGGGTAGAGGAGAAAGTGTGTCCGAAGGAGGACGGTTGAGCAGAAGCTCTGGGGGATCTTGGATGGACGCGTCGACCATCATATCCACTATACGCTGTACAGAGGGCGCAACCTCTGCGGCGTTCCATTGCTCATCCTCCACGAGCTTGGCAGATAGTGACAGCTGAGTCTGGTGGAAGTGCTGTAAGAAACTCTTGGCCTGGAAAAAACGACAGTCCATGGTGGTCAGTATCCTGTGTTTGACCTACCTGTACGGTATGAACTGACCTGGCTGACAATCGCCCCCCGCAGCCCCACAATCATCCGCCGGCAGATGATCTCCGACTTCACGACGAAATCCCATGATTCATTGAAAAGTGCACAGAAGCTCGGCAGGTCAAGTGCAGTGTGTTGCTCCGCACGGACACTCATCACCTTCGACGCGCGTGCGTTCGCGAGCTCAGCTGCCGACGACAGGATGTCGGAAAGCTCTTCTTGTAGTGCGGTCAAGTCTACACTGGCTTTTGGTGACCTGACGAATCACTTCAGGTATTGCGTTTGTAGCGCACTAGACGAACAGACGTACTGGATACCCTGGACGACCTCAACAATGATGGCGTTTTCACGATACAGGCCCTCTATGCAGTTAAGAAGGCTGCGGTACATAGAACGGGCCACATCCATGAAAGCCGCATGAGACATGGCACGTAGTTCAGCCGCGGTACTTGACCTGAAACTACTATGAGCATATGCGCCTCAGCCGCGATGTATCCAGACTTACTGCTGAGGTATTGAATCGTCCTCGCTCAGCTCGAGCGTAGGTATTCGCTGCCCTGCCTGTTAGCATGGAGCAGCTTCGTCTAGTCTTAGTACTTACCCGCTTGATTGTACTTCGCACTTCCGTCATGACCACGTCTCGCCAAGATATCGTGGCTTCCAGGATGCCCTTCGTGCGCACCAAGGACTGCAGCAGCGGTCGTAGCCGATCTTTCAGCGACATATTGAAGTCCTGTCGCTGCGTCTCCGACCAGTGGTCATATTTCGAGTCGATGCGTTCCACAAGATCGTGTCGCAGAAGGTTGACAAACTCGGACGACAGGGAGGATGTGATCTCCATGGTAAGCGTCCGCAAGTGTTCGGGCAACGCAGCGAAGGCCCTTAGAGAAGAGAGAGGTATTGTAGGAGCAGGAGGTGGTGGCGGGGGCGGAGGTGTTGCAGGCGGTGATTCCATGACTGTGGGTAAAGGCGAGGATCGACCGTTCTTCGCAGGGGTCGGTGGTGGCCTCGCAGCCTGTGTGTCGTCGCTGGAAGGGTCCCAGAGCCTGTTCAGCTCTTCAATAACGTCCAGCGCCTCGCCCCACTGACCCGCCGCCACCAAGCCTCTCGCCACGCCGGTCATCTCCATGACCCCGCTGACGAAACGGACGCTGTCCTTGACGGCACCCATGTTCCGCAGCTTACCCTCTTTCCGGACAATCTGAAGCCCGCGTTTCGCGCCCTTCTCATCGACGTCCTTGAGCAGGCCACGCAGGTTGGAGATGCGATCGAGACATTGCTCTGACTCGGTTTGGAGGTCCTGGAGATTCGTCAAGGCGGCGAAGAACGAAGTGGAACGTATAGATATCTCCCGCACGAGATGCTGCTCAATCGTGTCCGCATAGTGAGACAGTTTCTCCAGTAATGGCAGAGAGTGGGAAAGTGATGTCGGGTCTGTGAAGTCCTCTTCGCCCTCGCGCTGTTCGGTCACAGCATTGAATGTCCGTGGGTCGCCGAGATTGAAACCTGCATCAAAGAAAACAGACGGGACCGTCTCTAGTGGTGGTGGAGCCTTCCCGGGGGGCGGCCTCGGTGTTCTCGGGGTGTGCGGCGTAGGAGGAACTTCGATGCTGGACGAAGAGGAGGTGTTCTCAATCTGTGCAACGCCGTCCCGGCCTTGCTCCGCGTTCTGTATAAAGCGCTCCCACTCCGGGGATATCGCGCGGAGGTAGGAGTCGAAATCCTTGCGGCGCACGCGCGGCAGGTCCGCCGGGGGTACCGCTGGGAACGCGGAGTGTGCCTTGGGCGGGTCGGGCTTCTTGCGTGGGCTATTCACGACATTCGAGATGGCTGCGAATGTTCAGTATACGACACAACGCCGCCAGTGCATTCCATATAACGCACCATTGAAGCCATGCCTCGAGCTGCTCCACTCCGAAGGAATTGCACCCAAGGCGAGGTTGACGAGAGAGTCGTTGGTATAGACATCATATTGCGCGTTGTTCGCAAAGTAGTCCCCTCTCCCTTCTGTGGTCTCAGAGACACTGCCGGGCCCAGGCCGTCTAGAGTCCCAGTTGAATCTGTACGCGCTAGGGCGAGCAGCAGAGAAAGACGGTAGTTCTCCGATGGGCGAGGCGGGGCGGGAGGGTGTTGACGCGTAGTCGGACATGAATTAGTCAATCGAGTGTGAGTCTAGCCCTTGTCCGGCGCAATGAGACCGCTATGAAACCTCCAGAGCAGATTGCAAGTGTTGCATGAAGTCTGCAGCAGAGCCCGCCGTCTACGCGAGAGATGTGTGAGGAGAGGGAGTGAGGATGGGATGTGCGCCTCCGTGTTCGCTGGTGTCTTGAGTGACGTTGAGTCTGCAGTGCATCTATGGGCGCTTCGGTAGACGGCACACCGCAGGCGCCTATTTACATATTCGCGCTCCTTGCCCCCACCAAGTTACGACATGGCCAGCCCGTTCGCTCTCTCGCTGCCTCCGCCCCTCCGCCATTTCTTCTCGCTCTTTCCGCTTTACACTCATCCGCCAATCTTCTCGGACGACAACGCGCGCCCTGTCACCTCGCCCACGCTCTGGATCCACCCTCCCTGGAGCCCAGACGCGGACGTGCTGAGCAGCGACGTCGAATGTCTCAAATGGCAGGCCTACCTCGCGCTCCGCGGCCTCTCTGATGTCGCCATTCGCTGGGACGTCTCGCCCGATGGCGCCCTGGACAATCGTCTCCCTAACCTGCACGTGCCGCTGAAGACGCTGCAGGGCGCGTCGGACGCGGTCAAGGAGCAGGAAGACGGGGAGGGCGAGCTGCTGCCCGCGCACCTCATTCCTGAATGGGTGGACGGACGCGTCGGCGCGCTCGATGAGCTCGAGGGTTACGCAGACGAGGCGGCGCGCGACGAGAGCCGCGCTTGGGTCTCACTCCTTGAGGGCAACGTGCATGCAGCGCTAGTGTGTATCTCAGTTTGAGGTCTATGATCGTACTCCGCCTCATTGCCGTGTTCCAGGTTCTGAACCAGCCCTCGACGACAACATTACTGAGTCTCTTGTCGCCCTACAAGACCAAACCGCGCTCGCTTGAAGCGGTCGTCGCTCACCCACCGGCTCCGCTCTTTGGCATCAGCTCTCTGCTGCCCTCGTACGGAACGCACGTCAACGTGGACGCAATCGAGCAGCAGTACAAGGAGGCCATTGCCTCGCTCTCTGAGCGACTTGGTACCGACAAGTGGTTCCTTGGCTCGTCGTAAGTCGTCCCTCCTACAAATGAGGTTAGAGCCTTGGGCTGACGGAAACACAGATCGCCCACCGCGCTGGACGCGCTCGTGTTCGCGTACCTCCACTCCATCTTGCATTCCAAGGAGCACACTCTCAGGTTTGAGGTGACCCGGCGCGTGAACCTTGTAGCTTGGGAGCGCCGTGTACAGAGCCAAGTCCGCGGTGCATTCCGCTTTTTGGACGCTACGTCGACGCTAGTGCAATAATCTACCATGAGCAGGCTTACATGAGCCCCATGCGACCATTTCTCAGGCGGTACGACCTGGAACAGTGTTGTTTGGTGAGTGTCCATGCGCTCTGATGAGCTGACTAGCTTATGACCGCTCCAAGTCAGTCTAGATATATACCATCTTTGCACACCAAATTCTATAAGCGCAGCGCAGTTTTTGCGTATGCACGAACATATTTCAGGATGCTCACATGCAGCGGGCTCTGTGCGACATTGCCGGAGGAAGTAAGTGTCACATGCGTGCACGCTTGAGTTGGGACTCCTTGAACGTCATGAGGAAAGTGAAGCTATCGATAATCCATAACTCCCTGGATCGTACGCCTAACGCGCAATGCAACAGCATCTGGGCACTATACAGATACAACAATTCGAAGTCCGAACAAATCTCGTACAGCCCGCATGCGCTCTATGTCGAGCTGTCCCATCATGGCTCCCTCAAGACAAGATAGAGGGCTCTAGTCGGATATAAAACTCCTCTCGACAGACAGGGCATCCCGGATCGGCCTTAAGCCTCTTCAAGATGCAACTTTCCGGGCACGCAGTGAGCAAAGCATCCCTTGATATTTGCGGCGTCGCGGCACTCACCTCTGACAGAAGACGTGTCCGCAGGAAGTGGCGACGGGGTCGTTGCAGGGCTGCCGAAGGCACGCCTGACAGTGCCACGAGATTCCGGCCGTGGAGGGTTGGCGGGGCTTGCTCTTGCGTGAGAGCTGAGACTGATCCTCCAGCCACGACTCGACCTTGTCGGATGGCGACTCAGAGGGCGTAGCGACGATGTCGAGTGCTGCAACTGGCTTTCGCGCTTCTCGCCGACAGCCCAGCATCGGCGGGGACCCGTCCTGTTGAGCACACCCTTCATGAGTTACCGTCTCACGAAAGCCCTGCTATATGACACTTACCGCATCCCAGGCTGACGAGCAGTGGGCGATGAGAGACGTGTCGCATATGTATCCGGAGTCGATGCTGCTCCCGGATTGTACGGCTGGGCGCGCGGGTGACAGCAGCGAGCGACCAGACTTGGGTTTCTCCGTAGGCTCCTCGTCCTCATCCTCCAGCACGCTGAGGATGCGCTTGATGCTGTGCTGGCCATATTCGTGGGCGAGGATCTCGACCAGACCGGTTTCAGAGACGTCTTCGTCGCAAATGTCGGGCTCTAGTAATTCGGCCTGCTCTAGCACAGGCGGGCCTTGTTCGACAGGTGCATGAACGCTACGCTCTTCTGCGTCCTCGGTGACTTTGCTGAGCGATGACAGACTCGAGCGGCGCGATGACCCCTCGCTTTGCGCCTATAGTGCATGCTCGGAACGACAGCGTCGCACCATCCGTCAGGATAACTCACCGGGTTGGCCTGTGGCAGGCCGCTCAGAAACCAGTCCGTCTTGGGAGCGGATTTTGCCGGGTCAGGCGTGGGGTTGCGGAAGGTGATGCCCTCCGAGTCCGAAGCGTCTTCCTTCACCTGGATGTCGACGTGACACACCTAGTGAGCCCGCGAGCGATGACCGCGCAGACTCTGTGTACTCACCATGCTATGCGCCCAGGTGTCGCTCACAATGGCCGCCCCCACGCTTCCGGGCGCCAGGGTATTCCGGGCAAGCGAACACGTCAAGGTGTGCTGCACAACGTAGATGTTCAGTACACGTTCGGCCGTGCAGTCAGCAACGCCACTCACAGCGACCCACTCGCGGCTGTCCCTGAAGGCGTTGTCGCACATCTTGCAGTACGGGTGCTGGTTGGACACGCGCCAGTGGTCCTGCAGGCTCATCGAGGGCGGGAGGTGCATCGCACAGACGTCGCAAGACAAGGGGTTCGCGAGGCGATGCTATGAAGTCGTGTCAGCCATGGTGTTGCGCAATATGTAGGACGGCAGCGAAGTGCACCGACCTCTGCGAGCTCAGCAGGGCCAAACTTCTGGCGGCACACGGGGCATGCGACTCGCTCAGGAGGGGTGCACCGGGTGTGCACCTCGCCCCAGGGGATTTTCTGGGTGCAGCGCTCGCATTTCATCTCCACGAGAGGTTCTTTGCCGTGGGCCGTGCGACGGTGCTGTTCAACGCCATAAGTACTCCGGCGAGGCGAGACGCGGGAGAGGGCTTACCTCGGCGAGCTCGTGGAACGTCTCGAAGTGTACATTACAGGCGCTGCACTTCGGTACAGTGGGAGGTGCGGCAGCGGGTGCCTTTGGTGGGCCGGCAGACGAGGCGGATTTCTTGTGGTTGGCAGGCTTGGGAGGGCGGGATGATTTGGGCCCCACGACTGAGAACGGGTAGCCTTCAGGCGCTTTTTTGGGATGTCCCGTTTCTTTCAGGTGTGCGTGGAGGGCCTTGCATGTGCTGAAAGTCTCCGAGCACCCAACGCAGAAGAACACCGCCGCGGACGAATGGCCGGCAGTAATTCTGTGTGTGTTGCACTCGTTCTTGCTCTTGAAGACCGCCTTGCACACTGTGCACTGTGCGGGAGCCATGATGAAGGGTTAGAGGTGGACAGAGCTGAGTGTGGACGTGGGTGAGGTCTGGCGTTCATGCGCGGCTCTATGCTATATACCGACTCTGCAGACTTGCGGTAGGACGCTGGAACTGTGTAAGTAGTAGATTACCGCAGCACGTGTTCGGCGGGCGGTGTGCTGCATGCTTCTCTCGCGCAACGTGGTGGCCACGGTGCACGCTCACTGCAGGGCGAAGAGATACCAATCCGAACCTATGCTGAACGTCGGATGGTAGTATGGCGTAGTGCAACAGGTGCCTATGCATTGCAAGTGAGCAAGAATACAGGCGGACGGCAAACAAATGACTGATGGGTAAAGTGCACTCAGGGCGCGTAACCGCAGCACGTTGCAGACCGTCGGTGGACCTAGCTGTCATCGGTGGTGGTGCTTCTGTGACACGCATGCCGCTGCGCGGACTTACAGTTCGATCCTCGCAGCGCAGCGAGAGAGAACACTGAACGGGAGGCCGCTGCAGTGTACGAGACTTCAGCAATGCGCAGTCGGAAGTGGTCGCACACACCGAGCGGGGAACTCCTATAGCGAGAAGCGGGTCATGACAGCTGCGGTATACTACGCGAACACCTTTGACGTCGCCAGCTCGTCCTCGTCCAGTTTCCGCTGGTCCTTGCGCGCGCCACGCTCCGCCTGTGCGTCTTTCCGGTGGCCGTACTTCTCACCCTTCTCGCGCTTAGCGGCAGACCGCACCGCAGTGGGGGTGACGAATTCTGTTACGGAAACAGGTAAGCCCGGGGAGAAGTGTAGAGAGAAGAGAGTACATACCAGGATTGGAGTAGACTGTTGCGCCGTTGAACGCGCCCTCGAAGATGCGGATGGGAGTGAGCACAAAACGCGGCCCAATCTCGACAAGGGACGTTTGAGGGGGACCGTTGGGTTGCAGGGGATCCTTCTCGACGATCTATGAAGAAGGTGCATGGTTGGTCCCTGGGCTCTCCGTGCGAGCTTAAATGCTCACCTGGAAGTTCCGGAACCAGATCTTGTTGTCGAGTATGGAAAAGGTGAGGATGTGGTCGACGAAGGGCTTGGCCTTCCGTGCCTGTGGGGGTACGCCGAAGATCTGGGGGCGGTTCCGTGTGAGGGAAGGCAATGCGTGGTCGGTGGGCAGCTTACATGTGTGAAGACCTCCTTGGTGAGCTTCCCCCACTCGCTCTCATCGAACTCCTTCGAGAAGCTCAAGACACCACGGCTGCCCTTGAGGCAGTTGCCAGTCATTTTAAGTTCGTCCATGGTGTGGATGTTTTGGACGTGCATCTTGATGCTCGGACCGTTCGGCGTCTTCGCTGCCCATATGTAGAGATCCTCGTGGCGACGTGCCTCAAAGTAGAGGGTGTTGTTGCAGTTGTTCAAGTCTGCGAGCTCGGGCAGGAGATTGAGGTGGTTTTTGGAGTCCAGTTTCGAATCTGGGGAACATAAGTCTGCATGCCGTGTCTTCGGGCCTGTGTACGTTACCCACCCTTCTTCACGTGTGGTAGTAGTACCTCCAGGTCGTTCATAAGATGCCTCATGCGGTGGTTGATTCCTCGCGAGGACAGCATGAGCACTCGCTGCTTGTTTCTGGGCTTCTTCGCGGCAGGGGCACGCTCCTGCTGGTCGACCTCCATGTCGTCCGCCTTGCGCTTTCCCTTCGCATCGGCTTTCTTGACGCTTTTCTCCTTGAGTAGTGAGGCCATGTTGTGGTGAGAGTCAGGACGAAGAGAAGGGTGTATGCGCTCGAGTGGACGGCAGCAGCGGAGACGAGCAGCACGAGCGCCGGCGGCCTAGTAACTTTTCCAGCAGCACGTGGGAGATTAGATAGACGCGCAACGCCGTTCCGGGAGATTCGGAGTCGCGTCTGTGCTGCAGTGGCTAGCCAGACGCGCCTCTCTCTCTCTTCCCCCATCCTCTCTCCACCCCCACCCCCACCCCCTCCCTCCTCTCGAGCTCGCCGCCATGTTGTCTCTGCGCTGCAAGATCTGCCTCGAGACTATGGACAACAGCGCTATCCCTATGGCCTCGCTGTGCGGCCACATCTATTGTCTCGATTGTGCAACCTTCCACTTCTCCACGGCCGACCCTTTCTGCGCCGTCTGCCGCAAGCCGCAGACCCTCGAGAAGATGATTCGCCTCTACACCGACACAGATGACGGGTCTGCGCATGACGATGCGAGCGCAATGGGCGAGGATGACCAACTCAGCCTGAGTCCCGTGTCGGTGAGGAGCATCGAGCGGGCGGGGGAGGACGCCGCCGGTGCTGTGAAGAAGGCTATTGCTGGGCGCGCAGACATGGATGAGGCTCTTGTAGCGTGAGTGTCTTTGCTCTTGATACACGCTCTTTGCTGACACACACTTCTCATCGAAGTTGCAACACATTCGTCAATTCCGTGACACCGCGCGAGCGATTTCACATCAACGAGGTGCGCGCTTAAGCGCTTATTCTAGGCTCTCCCGGTTGCATGCTCATGTAACCCGGGAACTTTACAGGAACTGCTGCGCGATATCGCGTTTCAGCTAACGCTAGTCCAGCGGGTTCGTGTGTCCTCATCGCGCGCCTGCCGCACATCGTGCTAACTGCGTCGCTCCAGGTTCTCAAGGACAACGAAGTTCAGGTCACGCGCCTGAAGGAGGAAGTACAGGCCGCGAGGGCCGGGGAAACCAAGGCGCGTCTTCGCATAGACCAACAGCGACGCCTCCTCAAGCGCGCAGAGAAAGAGCAGGACGAGGCGGTGAAGGGGCTGGCTGCACTGCAGGAGAGTTACGATCTCCTCTACCAGCAATGCATTGTTGCGACGGAGGACGCCAACCGAACACGGGTGCGCGCGGCAAAGGCGGTGAACGAGTTCGAGGAGATGGAACAGGAGATGAAGGAGTGGCGTGAGCGCGCCGCGAAGGCCACGAAGAAGGTATGGTCCCTGATATTCCTGTGCGGTCATCGTACCCGACTGACCACTCGCTCAATCCGCCAGTACTACGCGCTCAAAAATGAACTGAAGCAGCTGAAGCAAGCAGCACAAGGGCCCCCGGGGCCCCCACGTCGCAGCCGCCCACGTTCGGATGATCTCGAGGTCGTCTGAGCGCGAAGGCCACCGGCCCTTCCCGATACCTCGCGCGATACCCGCGCTCGTACATACCAGCCTAGGCCTGTTCATGCTAGTCGGACGTTTTGGAGATATTGTACACTACTTATCGCTATCGCTATTGTTGTCATATGCTGTTGCTACCCTGTGGATGGACAAATTATCGAATGGATCACTGTATTCCAAATTTTCGTACCACGTTTTGGCGAGAAGGGGCTAGTCTTACATCCAGTCCGTCCGCATGCTTTGATACATATGAAAGAAACGCGCTGAGACGGCGTTCATAGGACACAGAATAAGTATACTACATACAGGAAGTCCTTACTGGATGCTACAATTTGCGAGCCAAGGGTCGTATATAATAATGAGGTTATTGATATCGTGCTCCTCCGTGTAGACCTCGACGATGGTGCGCTGCTCCGCCAGTCCGTAAAACATATCCTTGCACAGCGCCTTCTCCACGTTCGATATACACTCGCCGCCGTACAGGTTGACCCAGAGCCTGCGCAGGGCCACGCATTTGGCCCCGAGCCGCTCCTTACGCACCCTAAAGCACCGCTTCATCGCCTCCCACAGCTCCGTCGCCGGCGCGGTGCCCGCCGTACCGTACAGCGTGAGGTCGTCCAACTGCTGGCATAGAAGTGGGTCCTTCGGGCGCAGCCAAGAAGCCTTTGTAAGGGCCGAGAAGAACTCGTCTAGAGGACCGCGGGCTGCGATGTCGTACACGTCGATCTCCATCTTGCGTACCCGGGGGAAACAGTCCAAGGCGGCAGCCCATGTCGTGCGCGGAATGAAGTCGTTGTCTCCGCAGAAGTCGAGGTCTTCGATTGGGGCACCTGGGAAGAGGTCACCGAGACGGCGGACCATCGACTCGTAGAGCGCCCCCCGGGACTTCCTGTCGGCCTCTGTCGGTGTATCGGGGACGTCCGTGATGACCTCGAGAGACAGGTGGCCAGGGTACTCCGCTACTTTGCCAACGATCCGGGCAAAGTCCGACGAACAGCGCACGGTCAGATGGGTCAGCTTCTGAAGGACAGGCAGGCAGTTCCGATCCCGCGGGAGCATGGTCGTGAAGGCGGCGTGGACTTGCTCGGCGGATGCGCCCCGGAGGTTGCCTATGAGGCTGGTGGACGTGCTCGGCCGGAGAATGAACGCACTAAGCATGTGCGAGATATTGAGGGGGTAATCCTCAATCGTGACCCAGTCCAAGAGACCTACGACGGGTGGACAGCCGGCGGGGTCCTCCGCGTCGGATGCTGGGGCGAAACAGTTGTGCACTGCGAGGTCCGTCAGGTGGTCGAGATAGTGTAGACAGTGGATGAACGGCAACAAGGGGAGCGTGTTCGCGCAGCCGGGTGGGTTGATCATCTTGAGGCGATGCAGGTGGGACGCCAACGGCGCACTGAGATGTGCGGCAGAGTTCAGTAGGACGAGACTCGAAAGCTCAGGGAGCCTGGAGGGAGGAAGGTTCAGGTTGAGAGCGCGAATCGTCTGTACCGTATCGGGGTCGCCTTCGGGGACGTCGACGCGAACCTCCAGCACCGCGAGCTTGCGCAGGTCCTCCTGTAGCATGGCGTCTAATGTGGCCAAAGCGGGCAGCGGCAGCGGCCGTGCGACGAGCTCCCGGATGTCGTCGGAACGGTGTTGCATGTCACGAAACGCCGAGTTCACGGCAGAAACCCCCCTGTACTCGAAGTATTCGCGGTTTTCACACCGCTTGAGCCGGATGAAGGTATGGCGTGGAGCGGGGATATTAGCCACGGGGGTCACGTCCATGGCTGGGCAAATCCATGTCAAGACTGGCCCGACTAGTAGCGGATGGTGATAAGTATAACCCACCTCCTCCGGTAGACGTCATGTTTCCTGTATGCATACAAGGAAAGCAAGATGAGCGTGAGGTTGGAAGAGGAAGAGTAAGGCAACGTACACGTCTAGTGATTATATAGCGGGTCAAAGGCGCGCGGTGGAGCAATCAACCCGAAAATTTGTAGTCGCATTGTACTATGTCTAGGGAAGAAGACATCGATCACTATTGTCCCACCTTCAAAAAGGCTGTTGAATAAGGACACATTAGACCGGATGATTACTTACCCATACGACTGCGCATCAATTGGGTTGGACGTTGAGGTACGGACACCCATCGATTTCGGAGCAATCGTGCTCACGTTTGACGTTTGAAGGGTTTTTGATGCAAATCTGTGTCTAGTTGGGATGCACCATGATCCTAGGCCAACATCATTGGATACGTTTCTAGTGAGCTTGAGCTTCAAACAATTATGGGCAGTCAAAGCCTGAACGCACATTGTGTAAGATATCCCAACGGCATCGACATATGTACGTTGTTTCTGGGCTTGCAGGTCACCGATCCAGTAGTGGATGAGTGAGGCGAGGAGGGTTGAAGACTTGAGGGTCACCCGGAGGTGTGGACCTTTGGGGTAGAAGAAGCGCCTAAATTTAACCCGACATCCAATCTCATCCAACGTGCGTCAGGAGCGGCCGTTCCTCTCGTGCGGTAACAGCAATTCTCAAGGACTTGACCCAGACCAAAGCGTGCCAGGTCAACGACGGCGCTCGCACTACACGGGTACGACGGCAACCACGTCCGCTGCGTAAATGTCAATCAGTGTCACGCCAGTACAGCCGATGCGTAAGCAACTGCTATGTTCATCAATACACACTGCGTCTGCACAGTGGACTCTAAAAATATATAACTATATGGTATAATACTGTGCAGCCACCGTAAGCGGCATTAGCTCGATGTCTAAGACGCTCAGATTGAAAGACACTCACATGGAAAGCCAGCCCGACTACTAATTTTCGTCATCGTAACCTCGTATACCAGGGTCAAGCCGTTCGCTACCAAAACCTGATGCTGTCGTGACGAAAGCGGTTCGCCAGGCGCATAGCAACGACATTTGAGGTGACACTCGAAAACTGAAGATACCATATCACCCTTGAGTCAGCGTCAGACGACAGCGACCCACAGGGAAACTCACCCCATTGCCGATGAACACTTGTGCTCGTTGACCGACGAGCATGTCGACCGCCTGAGAAATATATCGCTGTTCCACGTTGAGGACCATGTCCCGGCTGGTGGCGATCGAATCCCAAGGCGCATCGTGATGAAGAGCGAGTGCGAGTTCGTGTAAGAATTTCGGGTCGCCGTCGCTCATGACGTAAATCCTGCTGATCCCGTGTGCGGCAGAACTTTCGCGCACGGACCTGACCCTGTCGACGATTTCTTGCACATTGGGGTAGCAGTGCGGTCGGACGAGCTCGCGGACCCGGACGACTCCTGCCTCCCCCTTCCCGTACAAGGGCGGGAGGTACTGATCTGGCAGGTCTGGGAAGGAGTTCATGGCAAGATATGTAGAGCCCCAGTCCGCCAGGTCTGTACAGCGCTGTGCGTAGTCCCTTCGGCGTACGTGAATGGCCATCAACCCAGAAAGCATCGAGTAGCGGTCTGCGTTGGTGGTATACGGTCGTCCGGAGAGGTAGGGTTCCAATACGGTGGACGAGGAGAAGAAGTCACGATTGGTGTCGAATGCCAGCTCCACCAACGAGGACCAGCCGAAGTGAGTGAGGATCGGCGACCGAGAGAGAGACGCCCAAATATCCAGCATCGCCTTGCGGTCCCTGAAGACGATACGGTGCTCGTTAGTAACTGAGCAAGACGAGCAATGTTATAAACTCTCTACAGAGACTCACAAAAAATCATATAGTTGCCCGGAGTCCCTTTCCGTCTGCACGCAAGGCTCATGAACGTTGACGAGTCTCGCAAGCCAAGCATTTGTGATCGCCTCCGCGTTGAGTGGCTCGGATAAGCCACCTTGTACAACTTCACGGGATACGTTCATCTTCCGGGGACATATCCGCTCGAAGTACTCTCTGCTAACAGCCGAAGGGGCATGTGCTCCTTCAGGGAAAGGGTCGCCGATGCTTGGCCCTACCAACGAACTCGGTCAAAGAGAGATCCGTGTGAGACCGAGAACGCTGACCTCTGATCATGACCGAGTACGGTATCTGTGACACGAACTTCTTCCCGTCGATGTCCGGGTACAGAGAGTCGTCGTCTGTCCAGGTGTAGTTGGCGAACACAAACCTACGGACTAAAATGTTAGCGAAGTCATACGGGAAGTAGAGTTATTACGCACGACCTTCCGGCCTTATAGGCCAGATAACTATTCAAAATCAGCTCTTGCATGGCGTTGCCCCATCCTGCGGCTACAGCGGGGCGTAAGTCCAGTTCGTCAACACTGTGACTGATGAATGACATACAGCTAGAGTGCCCTGCGACGAAGAAGAACTTCTCGTCAGGCTGTGGCCGCTCATTCTGCCAGTGATGCTGGGGCAACCGCAACAGCGCCGCGTGATAACGCGAAAACAGCGGAGGATGTGCGGGGAGTGGCGGGAGCGTGGGAGGCACAGCTAAGGGCGAGCGTTTTGGAGCGGTGTATAGCGCTAGGAAAACGAGGTAGCCCATGAAGAGTATGGCTATAAAGACAAGCACGCATACTACTGCACACCGCACTAGAACTGCGCATAGACGGCGCACGGATCCGACAACCTGCGATCTTGTCGGCGGCTTGACCCACCGTTGGGCGGACGATGATGGCATGACAGGGGGTCAGAGAGGCAGACGTGCTGCGCGAGATGCAAGCGACTGCCGCCCTATTAACATATCCTCTCCACAGCCACTATCACGAGGATGCCAAGGTTGTGTGTTGGCGAACTGTAATGAGTTCTCTCTCACACCTCTCCGTTGTTCACTCACAGTCTGGGCAAGTTTTGACGGCGTTGACCGAAGAGACACCCCGCAGGTTCACGCTTGGGACAGTCGCCCTCGTTTTTGTATCAAGTCGCTCTGCGTGAATATGCAGCGGTGACTATATAGGCTTCCGCGAAATTGCAAATGGACTCACAGTGACCTCGTACCGAGCTCGGCACAACAGTCGGCACTTGTAACCTAGCCATCTTGCCGGCCGAAGCTGAGCGCTGGAAAGCGGCCGAGGCGTCTCGGTAAGACGCCTGCACCTAATGGCCTGTGCTGTACGGTTACTGTATAAGATAGTCAGTGCGACAGCAGACGCAACAGCTGTACCGTAAGAGGACAACGCAAACCCCGCACTTGGTAAGCGCTTGAGCGATCAGCTTTGGCATATATGGGAACCCATGCATATGATACCAACCCATGCACGTACCTCGCAGTCCAGATGCAATCCATGAGCGATAGTGTTGCACATTGGAGTAGTGGGACGATCATGCTCTCCAAAATGTGTCTGAATGCCTCAAGTTCAACCAGATCTACTTCGAAAAATCCGTGGCTTGAAGATGGGTATGACATCGCGCTGTCAAGCCAATCATCAGCGTGTTTAATGCTAGCAATGAACTCGAACTCACTTCGAACAACGGGATAGTACGTTGTTAATCGTTCATGGTAGTTCTCATAAGTTGACCCTCCATCTCGCCACGTACGTAAACGTGCTTAGCGGCCTCTATTCCTAGCTTGCACCCACAGCCACAAGTTAACGTGCATATACTGTATTAAACATCAGACAAGACAGCGACATATAACCCTAGAACCAGCACAGCCAGGTGGTACGATATGGAGACGAGGAGCGAGGAGAGCGAGTTTCCGGGATGCTTGGGGATCGGGCAGGCATGAGGAGTGGTGATGGACTGACAAACATGAAGCGACGATACGACACGCGGCAGCGTAGGCATCAGATTAAATAGGATAGCAGCGGAGAGCATACTACACAGACGACAAAAAGGTGGGGAAAACGGGGAGGGGGCAGATTGAGAGGAGTGGGATAGGTGGTGGAAGAAGACCGTCTTACAGCCGCCAGTTGGGCAAGGGGTGACCGCTTCTAAGAAACCCAGAAGAGACAGGCGAATGACGAGGCAAAGCATGGCGATAGGAGTACACGACACGTTAGCAGGATGTGCTTATACGTGCGCTGACTGTTGACGCAGCTGCTTCTGTTTTTCCTGCTCTAGGCGCTATGGAGCGGATACCGCGTCAAAAGAGGTTTCCAAGCCTTGTAAGGCAGTAGCAACGCACTGAGTAGAGGAGCTGCACAGCCATCTGGATGTTGGCGGGCTGGCCAGTAATAACGACTAACCGCTCGCCTTCGCTACCGGCGGGCGCAGGCGCGCCATTCATACCGACGCCGACAGCGCCGGGCTCCATGATCTTGATTTGACTCGCGCTCATATGGCGAATCTCGTTGATCTTCGCACCTCCCTTGCCGATGATACATCCGACGAGGTCGTTCGGGATGTAGATCTGCTGTGTCTGCAGCTGCGAAGGAGGTCCAGGCGCAGGCGCAGGAGGAGCCGCGGGGGCGTAGGGGTTTTGCCCGTATCCTCCAGGGACATACGACGAGCCCGAGTACGGCGGGCGGCCGCGGGGGGCAGACGAAGGGGGCGCAGATGACGCCTGGTAACTCGACGGTCGGTAGGAAGAGTTGTTTGTCGTAGGCATGCGCTCGTTTGCCTCAATCAAAATGTTACCAATGTAGTAGGTCGCGATGTGTATCGCGTCCGCCACGCCGGACACACTGAGGAGACGCTATCACGAAGCGTAAGAAACCACCCCAACAAATCAATGAACAGGCGCACCTCCGTCGAGCCCGGGAGCATCGTCTCGCTGGCGTTCAACCTTGCACCGCTAGCCTCCTGGATCTCCTTGATTTTGGTACCGCCCTTTCCGATGACCGAGCCCATACGCGAGTTCGGGATCATGAACTTGATAGTGACTGCCCGACTGCCTGGGACTGATGGTTTGTCAAAGGGCTCGTCGTTGATCCTTCGTACGATGAGGCCGAATGCCTGAGGACAAGGTCGGCTTTCATGGTCCCTTGTATAGCATATATGCGCACGCACCTTCGACACAGCGTCCAAGGGGCCGCTGACGTTCAAGATGCGCTCCGGGTTCCCTGGGATGCTTTCAGAGACAACGACGCGTGCGCCACTCTTCTCCCTGATCTCGTTGACATGCGACCCTGCCTTGCCAATAATGATAGACGCATCCTGGGTGACGATCAGGCACCGCATGTGGATGTTGGCAGCAGGCGGCGTCGGTTGCCCGGAGCTGCTGGGCGCCGCAGAGGTGGTCGCCGAGCCGTCGCCATGAGCCTCCGTGGAAGGGTCGCCCGAAAGACGGTCGGCAATGTCAGACGGTCCCTTGTCCGAGCGATGCGAAGCGTCGGGAGTCGACGCAGCGGTGTCGTCCGCGCGGGATTCCATCTTCACGTCACCCGCCGACACAGAGTGATTGGACCGGTGGGAGTCATTCGTAGCACCGGTGTTAGCACGCTTGTGCTTTGGCTGCTCGCTGTCGGAGGGCGAGCGGGAACGCTTCCGAGTGTCGGCTTCTGGCATGATTCGGGAAATAGGGTGGTTAGGATCGCACGGAGGGGGGCGTCAGGGCTTGTGGGACAGTGGACGGGATGTAGAGCTATGCTTGGGTGGGACGGGGAGGAGGCTTGGAACAGGAGGTCGAGATGATGGATATGTGCTCTGGGGGTAACGCAGCGGGGACGGTGAGGAGGGGGAGGATGGGAAGGGCACGGAGCGACCGGGCATCGTACATACCTGCACGCTGTTAGGAACGATGAGGACGATAGAAAAGACGACTGCCACGACGGTCGCGGTCAAGATGCAAAGTCGTGGTCGTTCAGTCCAAGGAGAGCCGCGTCGTTGCTGGGGTCGCCACCATCAGAGCGCTCGTCACAGCCAGCGCCTAGCACTGCCTCTCACTCTTGCCTCATCGTCGACAACGGCGACCATGCACCTCCACGCACGCACGATGATAACCATCCTTCAATGCGCATACCGTCATCGACGGCCATGCAACCTCATCTCGCCCATGTCTCCCGAACAGTTACTGTGGCCTCTATTGTACGACCTCTCGGACCCCGGCTGATTCCATACTGCCTTCTGCACCCTCGTTCATCAACATAAGAACCACGCACGCGGCTACCGACACGGCGGCCCATCTCTCAGAACCAGCAGGAGCAGCTGGATTCTATGCACTCGTTCGGTGAGAGCGTTCCCGTGTACGCAGGTAATGCGTACCGTTTGGGTCGGATATCGGGCGTAATTGAAGCTTCTGTTCACAGGAGCGGGATCGGCTGTAGGGTTGCTTAGTTTTTTATTGGCCACTAAAGCTTCTAGGATGTTTGTTCGCCGCCTCCAAGCAGGCCTGTACGACAAGGCCGAACAAATGGACTGCCATCTTCTGCGCGCCTAAATTCAGTGTAATTGTTCAATAAGCGCTAATGGCACTAGTGTCTTCGACATGGTCCACATGGCGGACGCTCAGCTCGTCAGATCCCAGCATCGTCCCAGGCAACGAACAAGTGCAAGGACGTACTAGAAAGAAGCACGCAGGGACCCCCTGGACGTAAAGCGTAAGACCCGTACGTGCATCAGGCCGAAGCGGCGCTTAGTCAGCGCGCAAGGGCGATTGTCCTTCAAACCTTTTTGGACAACAAAGGCCTCTTGGACAAAAGGAACGCCTATCCGGGCGCCACGCTTGTGTAACTCCAGGTCCGCTAATGCTACTATATATTCTTCTTCGAGCAGCTCCAATGACGGACTGACTCCCCGCCTTTTGTGAGCGGCTTTGCCTGGTCGCTTGAACACCCTTTCGGTCTCCCTTTCCACTTTCACGATGCTGCACGACGCGTTTCTCTCGACTTCTTTCTATCAGTCTCTGAAGCAGACTGTGTCTGATATGGCTTTGACGCCATGCAAACTTGACCTCGATGTACTACCGCTCGATAGCGTGGACATGTACGGCGAGCCTGATAAGCAGTAAGTCACTTGTCAGTGCGTTAGAACATATACTAACATGCTCTTTCTAGCTCTGCTTATTCGCTATCTGGCCATGTAGAGATCAAGCTCACTCCGCCGACTAGCTTGCTGTACGACCCACCAGCCAGCGAGGAGCGCCTCCTGCTCGAGTCTCTCGTCCTCACCTTCGAGGGCCAGAGCGAGCTGCTCACACCCGAGACGGGGTACGGCGCATGCCGCCTCGTCCAGTTCTCCCAGGAGCTCCTCCAAGAGGGCCCTGTCGAAGTCGGTCACTTTTGGGACGAGAACCTGCGCGATCCTCAACGCTGGCTGATTACCTTCAACATCGCCGTCCCGGGATGGCTGCCTCCGTCCTGCTCTACGAGCTTCGGGGACGGCGTACTGGAGGAGCCTGAAGTCAGCTACCGCCTCTCCGCGAAGGCGACGTACCGCGACATGAAGCCTGGCTCGTAGAAGTCCATTCGTTCCATGTGCTACGGCTACTCCAAGCTTCCCAGTGCGCAGACGACCACGTCACCCGCGGCCATCGTCAAGCTGAACCGATACACCATTCCTCCTCCTGAGCACGCCTTGGCTACCTCCGAGTTCCCCCAATTTCCGTTCCACAGCATCGAATACGCGGGCTCCGTGAGGGGCTCGGCTTCCCAGATACCCGCGGATGTTCTGTCGAAGCTCCGGGTCGCCGCATACGTCCCTGAACACATCCCGACAGACTGCGAGAGCTTCCCCCTCTACGTCCGCTTGCGACCCGAAGGGCTGACTGCCCACGAGCGCAAGCGACTTCGTCTACCCAAGTTTTCCGTGAGCGCGACGCAAACCGACGTGATGCGGTGAGTAGCCAGATATTGAGTGTTCAATAGCCCATACTCATTACGCTTTTCAGGTCGGCGATGTCCTCGAAGTACGCGGAGAAGTGGCCTGTCCCTGCACCATCAGAGCAGCCTCCCAAGAAGCCCCTGCGCGCTGTTCGTCGCGATGTGCGGGAATACGAGTGCGGTCTCATGCTCAGCGCGCCAATGTGCTCCAACCACAAGCAGACCTACTCCATGCTCCCCCGCGACTTCCCGGAACACTTCAACCTACACAACGCAGGCGAGGGCTTCGCCGACGCCGTGTTCGACGACTCGAATACCTGGGTCCAGATGCGTCTGGACGTTCCCATCTGCAACACCTTCGTTGACAAGAAGCATCTCCACGACGCCCTCCCGATTCCGAAGCTGCGCCCGACGGAGGCGGGGCCGATGTTGAGCGTCCTTCATACGCTCGACGTCGTGCTGACGTGCACGTACGACGCGGTCGAAGGCGACGCCGAGGCGGAACCCGCGACCGACGAGCTCCGCCTTACCCTCCCTCTCAGCTTTGTCCGCGTACCCCGCAGGAATACCCATCTTCCTGTCGTCGACCTCTCTACGCAGGTTGGCGAGGCGGTGTGTCCCACCGCCCCAATCGAAGCCTGCCCTGTGGACATGCGCCAGGTGGCGTTCCCGCCCCCGAGTCTGCCCTATGCACAGGCGCTGCCTGCGTATAATCAACTGTACTACTCTAACGGGACTCTTCGTGAAGACCCGACACCCCTGCCTCGTTATACTCGCGATCCGAAGGACGCCGAGGACCCACCTCCTCCACCTGTCGTCTGCAAGCAGGTCCCACCTACTAAACTTCCGCTGTCGCCCGTGCCCCCCTCAGAACTGGATACTCCCATTTGAGCTCGATGCTCCTTTGCTCGCTGCTTCGTTCCACGCCCTTCGCTCTTCCTCGCCCTTCACTGCATTATGCACTCTTCAATCGCACCATCTTTACTGTATTACACCACGATGATCGTTCACACACTATCCTTCACTCATCTCCACGTTTGCCTCTGTATTCATACACACTCACGGTTCCCTTCATCTGTTCGCCTGTTGTGCACCTTGCTCTGTATCGTTAGCCGCACGTCTTCACATCAGTATCCCGGAGATCATATAGACCACGCTTCCCAACGCAGTATATATCACGCTATTCCATATACCAAACCGGTCGTTGTCCCATTGTGAGATCTACAGCGTAAGCGCGATCTTCTCGAGGACCTCCCATTCGGCGACGGGCCCTTCGCACTTGACAATCCAGATCTCTTCCCCATCGAAGCCATCGAGGATCACCAACTCCCGCTCGCCCTCCGCCTGCGGGTCCACACAAGCCAGCTTGATGCACTGCTCCTCGCCCTCCCGGCTCTCCATCACCCACAGCTCGCTTCGAAGGGCCTCAGCCGTACGCGCGCGTTCCTCCGCGTCCGCATCGTCGATGTAATGGAGTGACAGGTGGGCCACGGGCGGGACAGCCTCCACGCCGAGCGCTGCCCTGAGATGCTCGCGCAGGTTCTCCAGCGGAGAGCCCACCGCGCTGCGCACGGCGACGTACACCGACATGAAGTACTTCTCGCCGACCTCGAAGGACGCAAAGCGCACGTGGATCGCGCGTTGCTCCCGTGGTATTGCGGCACGTAAGGCGTTGGCGTCAGGGCCTGATGCGAGGGTAACGTGTGGGTGGAAGGCCGGGAACGAGGCGGGCGAGCGAGGGGGCCCAGCGAGAGAGGGCCTGGCGCGCATTGAGTGCGCGATGTCCGCGGCTTGTGAGGACCGCGGAACGAGCCAGAGAGAGATGCCTTATGGACGGGTCGTCATGGGATGCGTGATGCGGAGAACAAGCACGGCGGAGTGCGCACCCATGCTTCCGACACGATCTATACAACGACGAGCGAGGTTTAGTACTAGGTGGCGCGCCCACGCGAACGTCCTGCGCACTTACATGCAGCAAACGTTTAGGCTTTCGATCTAGGCTTTCGGTGGTCGCGGCAGATGCGGATGGTGGTCGATCGTAATTGAAAGCTACTCTAACAGCTTGGTGACGTCTGGTACCCACGTGGCCGAACGACCGGTGTGGGACCAACACAGACCCACAAACTCTGCCTATATAAAAGCCTTTTTGTTCTCTTCAGAACAACATGACCATTCTCTATAGTTAACCTGACCCGAGTTGTTGGGAAGGAACCGAGCGCGTTGCAGTCGCACCGCGCGCTGAAGAGCTTGTTGTGTAGGAAACAAGATGGACGCGGGCGAGATGATGGACGCCAAATGCACCCGAGAATCCTGCGACAATTTAAACATGGAGACTGCTGTGAAACCCACAAGAACAGCAGGTCCGAAAACCAGCGCCACACTAGTCAAGCTTCATGGTCAACTTCGCCGAAGTCAACCCTTACCTCGCCCGTCTACGGTCAGCTGCTCCCTGAGTCGTTCTCTCGACTGTCCCTCACATCGTCCTGACTGAGGAGCACCCCCCGCCGGGTCCGCCATTACGCGCGAAAGCACGACGTCCTATCCCTCGAGCATGCGCGCGTCCTCGCATCTGTGCGAATGGAGAACCTCTCCACGGCTGCAGTCGAGCACGCGTACAAGCAGCGCTCCCAAGCGCGATACCTATCCCTCCAGCGCAAGGTGCTCGGGACGCACGGTCTCGAACTCAACACTGCACTACTCATGAGGCTGTGCAACTACTTCTTCAACTATTACGACGCGGAGCGCATGCGAAACCTGAAGACATAGGGTGAGGTTCTCATGTGTCACAAGATCATAGTAGCAGCAAACGCTCACCTTCTGCATTGTAACATCCTGTAGCTAGCGCCTTCAGTCCTGCGAAGAGTGGATCTTGGGTACGGGCCACCAGCTGGATTTACGCCGACCCAAGTCAGTGAAAGTGGTATGCTGCGGTATGAGCATCAGAGCGGACTTACTCTTCCACTTGGAAAGCCGGCGTATACATGCTAATGTTATCACCGTCGAAGTACCACCGTGCTTGGATATCCTCCGCCAATCCAAAGGTATCCCGGAGGACGTTGAGCGCAATTTCTTCCCTTCCATCGCTCGCAAAAGACCGACGGTACCGTAGGTGATCTGAGACTGAGTTCGAGTAGAAGACAAACAAGCGGCACCGATGACGAGCGACTCCAAAAGGTTTGACGGTATCGGGAACCAACCACGACAGCTGGGATCTGACGTATCTCTCCAGCGCACGCCCGGCTTTGAAGAAGTACGCGGGATTTTGGGCGATCTCTTCTTCTGTCATGTTGTCGCCAATCCCGGCCCCGGAGAGTTGCAGCCCAAGCTCACGCACCCGTTTTGCCACACATCTACCGTAGTCGGGTATCAGGACACCATACTGCAGAAGAGGCGGTCGAACGCCAGTGGCTTCGACGTCGTCAGTGCGCCAGCGCAAACATTCTGGAAGTTCGGAATCCTGGAAAGACGGGAGGATAGAGGCCATCTGACGTACGTGAGATCATGTTAGCCTATATAGCATCGCTAGAGAGCGTTAGTGGACATCACCTGTGTATATGGGGACGCGACCTTGTCCAGTGAAGTTGTAGTGAACATGGATTGGGGGGGCGTGACTCGGACGGAAGCTTGTACGGATTCCCCGGCCCGCGGGGCCACTTCGTTGGACTCTGAATCGGTGTGCATAAACTTGGAGCCTGGAGTAGTAGGCCCGGCATGGCAAGCGGAGAGTAAGGGAGCTGCAGACGGCGGTGGCGGGCGGCTTTGTATGGCGGTATTTTGCGAAGTTGCGGTGAAAGCGGGTGTGGATGAAGTGGGCTGCTGTGTGTGTGTTCAAGCAGGGAACATGGGGGCGTGAAGCGTCCAGGGTTGGGAGTGATGGCGTCTCGGGCTCGGGTGCTGCGTGTGCGAGGGGGAAATCAAGTGAGATGGGATTGGACGTAGATATACAGCAAGGAGTGGGAGTGTTGTACACAAGCGCTAGCATTATCGTGATACAGGGTTCCGGAGCACATAACTTACACCATCCGTCGCCTCCGAGCGGTCACTTCGAGCAAAGAAGGCCAGCAAGCATCCGTCACAATCTGGCGCGCGAGATTCAAGGCTGGGCCGAGCCGCGCTCCGAGGGCTTGCTCTTCAGGCTGACCCAGGACTCGCCGACGCCGGACCCGTACCCCTCGTTGCTCTCCACGTCCGCCTCGCTCCCCGCCTCATCGTGCTCCGGCTCGCTGTCCGTTCCCGGACCCTCGTGCTTCTCCGGAATCGTCTGCTGGATGATCGGCTGCTGTTGAGCAGGCGGCGGCGCGGGTCTGGCGGCCGAGGCGGCGGGAGGCAGAGGCCCGATGACGCGAGGAGGAATGGGGAGCAGCGCGTTCCGGATGGAGACGATGATATACGGCACATTGAGGAGCGCGTCGAGCAGGAACGCAGGGAGGTACGATGCGAGCGCATACGTCCCAGCTACGCGCATATTGTCAGAATTCAGGAGCCCAGACCAAGTCTCACTATACGTACCGCCAGCGCCAACTACCACGCGATCACCACGCACG